>KN891358.1:11115-28157 GCA_000934455.1 Apostichopus parvimensis
TGATTAATGCACTCCGGGTGTTAATGCTATCGCTGGATGCACTCGGGCTCCGCCCTCGTGCATCGCTTGCATTATCCCCCGATCGTGCATTAATCCTGTGAGTAACGCACGCTAGACCGTTGATTAACCCCTTATTCAACTGATTAAACGGCGACTTATAAGCACACATTTTGTTGTTGTTGTCGATATGTTGTGCATATTTAAAAAAAAAAAATATTACCATCAGTCTGTGCTGTGAATTATTATTTTACCACTTTTAATTTTAGAAAAAAGTGACCTTTAAAACATCTGAAGGTCATCAAGTAAAGTGACTGGACCACTTAGTCTAATAAAAAAAACATCCAGAAAGTCAGTTCTTCAGATGCAACACAAAACTCAATGAGAAAACATAAGACGTTATAGCATTAACTAGTACGTGTAAAAAGGTATTTATAAATTTGTCAAAGAAAAATGGTGTTGAATGTCATTTTAAACGTGGTCTCTGATCATATGAAGCACATATTATAATTTCAGAATACAATTGATTAACTCAAACATTAAAGGCTTGCACCGAGGAGCAGACTTCACCAGCAGTGCAGTAATAAAGGATAATTCCAGAAATTTAGCATGTTTTAACTCTGAATATCCTGAAAACCAGAATATCTATAGTAAACATTCAACATCTCGGAACTTATTAAAGTGTTTTCTTCTTTCTTGGACTCATGACAAGATAATTTCAACGAACTTTTAATGACGTCATCACACGTCATCAAAGTCACTTGATGATCGTACAGGGCTTCCATAAGTAAGCAACACAGTAACATATACAACCGTTTTGAAATAATATTAGGCCGATGAGGTATTGTCTTCGATAAAAAAAAACAATTATTTGTTTTGTTTACCGTCTATCGGTTCATTCCAGCTATTAACCAGGTGCTGTGAGTAAATAAAACTCTTTGTCTTAATAAAAGTCTTTGTACGGTAGCCTTGGTGCATCAATTAATGCCAAAACTTCAAAATCTTTGAAGCAAACACAAATAGCGGCATTCCTATGATCAGTGCCGGGTTTATGGTGGTACTTTACAATGGCCACGGCCCTGGGTCTGCCAAATTTAGGGCCCCCGAATATTTCGACATTTCAAATTGGCGTAGTATAAAGATGGACGATATGATTAATATATATCGCATAAGATAGACAATTAATATGTCTCATCGCGATCTGAATACGTGATATGTGTTTTAACGTAATATTCAATTATAAGGAATCCGTAACGTTGCCGCCATTGAAAAACACGATAGTGCTAAAACTGCAGCTTACAACTTATAATGATCGCGAAGTTATCAAAATCGTAATTTCTTTTGTAACCCTAACTGTTGTTGGTGTGTGTCGTTTATGTTAACTTTCATTAATTGGTTTTGTTGAGAGGGCCTACATGATCGCCAAGCCCTCGCCCCGTCCAAGCTAAAGTCATCCTAGGCTCGCTGAAGCAGACTCGCAATGAAGGGGTTATGAGGTCCACCTCCCTAAATAAAAAAAATAATAATGATGATGATGATGATGATTATGATGATGATGATGATGATGATGTTGATGATGATGATGATGGTGGTGATGATGATGATGATGGTGGTGGTGATGATGATGATGATGATTTAGCTATATCATACATGGTTTATCATGATCTCCGTAGATTCTATATCCGAGCTGGGATTATTATGATACCTCGATAACAACGTCCGGGTACATAGGTCGTAGTAAGATATTAATCGGGCTAGACCATTAATTATTCTGACCCAATAGATTGGTAAAAACTTCGTGGAACTCTGTTACTGATATTAATAAGTGAGCAACTATACTGAAAAAGACTAATTTGGACTACAGGCTTGCCTCGACCTGAAACCCAAGAAATCACGACATTGTAAACGACATATTTTTAAGTTTTTGAAAGATACTTAAAATTTCAAGATGCATATGTAAACTTTAAGGGTAACTCGTCGTTCAAGCATTTCCATTCTTTTCGAACGTATGATCTAAGTCACAGTGTAAATTCCATAAAAATGAGGGTGTAGTAGACTTTGTACAGCTTTCTGTGAATGAGTGACAAAACTGGGTGGTGGAAAAAATTTATGCAATCTTTGTTATCAGTTTCGCGGTCGTGAACTGGGCTAGTTAAAATTTACTAAACAGATCCTACACTAACTTCCAAATTAGCATAGAAGTCAGTCTATACCGGACTGATATTCATAAAGAAATCATTCCACCGAACCGAAAATAATATTACCAAAATGGAAGCCTACAGCACTCTCAATTAGTAACGAGGCACAAGTATATTAACAAAGGGACATTACGGCTTTGTTTGTTTGCCGTTTCAGAACAAATATAATGTTAAAGATACGCGTCACGTGTATCGGTTTACCTGAACAAACACAGACACACAGTATTTACTTATGAACACAATAATGTCTCGTCTATACAAAGATGGCGAAATGTCGTACACAAAGTCTGTTATGTTCCTACTCGTCAATGCACAAGAGATCCTAACTCTCTGCATGTGACGAATATTGACAGAATGATTTCCACGAGAGTATCATTTCTACTCTCATATCCGGGGGGGGGGGGTAGGATAGCTTCCGAAACTGCAAATGTGTGTCAAGTATACGAAAATAGACAAATGCAAGATGGTGAATTATGTCAGGTTTATTAACTGTTTTATTAACAAAGCAAGATAATAAACATCTTTTTTCTGTGCAATCAAAGGCCAGGTAGTATAGCTTCCAAGAGGTGGAGGGGGGGGGGGCACAACAGCAGAGGGCACTTTCACCTTCCACAACCACCCCTCGTTAGGCTATAAAACTGATACACACCGGCCATATCACTTAAATATATGTGTTAGTACTAGTGCTATCAATACTATTTATTGATATTGTTTATTGTTAATCGTGCTACAAAGCGATATGGGATGCCATTTTAAAAATAGCATGTACAGACTAAAAATCAATTATTAAAATCAATTATTAAAATTAACAAAGGCTTAAGGTATCCAAAAGACAGTTCTTCATCAAAGGGGCACATTTTATTTGCCAGTAGGGCACATTTGCTATTTTGGAAAAAAATGGGGGCGTGCCCCCCGGCTCATACCCCCTGCTCATACCTGCTACGGAGAACACCACAGAGGGTCCCTATCCGACATAAGAAATGGCTTAAGGACAATAATGTCACCGGGCTCATTGACGGCTTCAGTTTTCTCAAGTATACCGGTATATTTATCTCAGATTTCCTCAGACACCCACCCCCCCCCAGCGTAATATACCCCAGACCCCATGTATACAATCTCTCCCGTCCCTGATTATCCCTCTCATCAGGTTTGTCTTTAATAGCAGATATTAGTCTCTCTGAAATTTTTTGTTATGTTATATATATTATTTATTGAACATCTCTTTGTTATAACTAAAACTAAATTCGAAACTGACAGAAGGACGAAAGACAAAAATACCAAATGGACAAGATTTGAAAATTAAAAGAAACCAAAATGACAATGTAAGTATGTCTTGGACAGAATGTATTTGGATATATGTATGGCGAGACAACGAATGAAAATAATGGAATATGAAAACAGTAAGAAAAGTACTGCTACCATCAAATTGATGGAGAACCACCTTCTGGAAAGGGAGGACTGTAAATAAACTGAAACAACAGATATTGAAGAGTGGCGGAGGTGGAGTGGGAAATAGAGATTGAGTTATGGGGTCAGGTTAAACGGAATGCAGTTACGTAGAGGCTTATCGAAAAGTGAAAACCACTTTACCATTTTTTTAGTGTTTTTCTCAGATGCATTTTAGTTTTGTAGAAACTATAAGGTGGGTCGAATTTCAACCGAAAATTCAAAGATTTCGACTTCTTTTTCGAATTATTTGACATATTATATCAAATTTCTTTATTTTTGATCTCAACAATTCTAGGCATCGTCTTGAAATTTTCACTATTTTATACCAATGTTTTCTTCTTGTTCCTAGAAAATTCAACTCAATGACTTCAACTTCATCTTCCATTTTTGTTTTTCTCAAAACTTGGAATTTATGCCCAAAATTCCGACATTTTCTGGCTCAAATTTTAAAGCTTACTAGATATAACTCCAAATAGTATTCCCACTGATCAACTTATGACATCATTGTGAATATTAGTGATTTAAGAATAATTTTATTATCATATCTCAACATTTCATGGCCACAAAAACCTGCTTTGTCCAATCAATATGAACCATCCCTTAAATAAAATTGCATTCGAAAAGTTCACACTTTTGGAATTTAAATGAATTTGTTTAATACCACTGTATTTTAACTGTAGTCACAATAATGAATACAAGCAGTGTTTTTAGAGTCATATTTTACATATTGAAGAATGTGTAAATTTTGAATTTCAAAATTATGAACAATCTCGAAACTCATCCCACTTTATGCTAAAATGGGGTTGGGTGTGGGAATCCTGTCCTTTGGGGGTGGGGGAGGGGGTTCTGCTGCCAGTTCCATAATTAAAATTAGAAAAAAAAAAAGGAATAATCCATCATATTACATTCTTCTCAGTGCTCTGCAACGTTGAAAGAGTACAGTAAAATTACTAACTAAATACGCTATGAATTACCCTTTTGAAGGATTAAATGTGTTTTACACCAAATTTACTTTTCACAATTTATTCTATGAATCCATGATAAAAAGTCACCTCTTATGGATCTGGAAAAGGCTTGGCCTAGTAACTAAGTTAATGTTATATCATATTTAAATATTTAAAACTGTTTCCAAAGATATTTCTGACACTCATGTAGAAAAAAATGGACAAAATTTCAGGTAAAATGCCTCCAAAACCTGTAAATTGTGTTAATTTTCCAAATTTTTTTCCAAACTGGAACCAGCCAGAGTTTAAAAAAAAAAACATCCTTAAACTTTCAAATTTATCAGGGAGTATATTATTTTTTTATCCCCAAAATGAGAGTTTGAAAGCTATCTCATGTGATTACCTGGTTCATGTACTACTCTGTAGAGTATTAATTTGTTTGCATGTCCGAGCATATTACGCAAACCAAGTCATACTACCTAACAGTCCACCACTGTTGTAAAGAGATTTGAAAACCATGTGAACATTCAAAACCACATTTCTAAAAGTTTAAACATACTAAGCAAAGGAGACAAGAAATGTGGTTACAAAGAGAGGGATTGGAAAACTGCTGGTGACGTCAGAACGAGAAAAAAAAATCCACATCATTACGTATGAAGCTATCCTAGTCTAACATGAAGTCCTGTACACTTTTAAATATGAAATGTTTCTTAATATTACAAAAAAGATATCTAATAATTGACGGAGATAAAAATTGACATAGGAATCAAGGTACCATCATCTTTTCACATCTTTGAATGTAAAACGAATTTATGGTCACGTCTCACCAAATGATGATATGTAGAGCTGAAAACAAACGGTGTTGTGACACGTCACCCTTGGGGTCAAGTCTTCAGTCCAGTCAGGTCATTAGAACTAACTTAAGAAAGAAAGAAAAAGTCTTCAAGTCGTTAAAAAAAAAAGGGTCGTAGAAGCAACATTAGCCACTGGGATCGACTTAGCTAAATTAACCACAGGGGGTATCATCTTCATGTATCTTGTCTGTTTCAAAGCATTAACTGAAGCCTGTGTCAATGACTGAACATGTTATCACAAACACTGAAAACAGATATCAAAACATTGTATTTCAGTTTAAAAAAAAAAGGTCTCTTCCAAGCATTCCTTCCTGATTTCTTCCTCGACGTGTTTCCATCTCCACTGGTTTGTACAGGTAACATGGTTGTTGGCATCATTGCAATAGCATTATCTGAAAACTTCCATCATTTTCCTCTTTCCTTCAATTCATCCTGAAAATATAGATCACTCTAGATATATATCAAGAAAATGTCCTTAGGAAATTGTTTCTAGTTTCTTTTGTTGTTCACAGTTAATAAAACTGCTTTGTGTTTTTGCTTTGCTCAAGAATACAGTGTAATACTACCGTCGGACATCAGCTGCGCTCTCGTCTTCATCTCATGCCAACCCCGCGATCGGAAGAGGGCAGCGCTACGTTCTTCATCTACGTTCTTCATCACCGACATCGAACCCGTTCTTCCCCCGTCTGGCGAGTTTGGAAGTGAAGGGTGGCATCCTCTCACAAACAAACAAGGCAAACACTGGCAAGGAATTTTTCAGGCATGCATGCAATGCACTCATTATAGTTAACCTTCATGGTGGTCATTGAAATTCCCAATCCAAGCTCTTCAAGTCAGTGAGCCTAGATGCGCTCTCGTAGTTGTACTGGTCCACCGCCAAAGAAAAGCTGTAAATTTGAAAAAAAATAAATATAAAAACTAAACACTAAAGGAATTCTATGAAGGAGGATTGTTGGTATGAAAGTGCCAAGCTGTATTAGACAAGACGAAGAGGAAATGGTAGCAGGAATCAAACATTGACACTGCACCCTGACCCTCCCCCCCCCCCTGCCACCTCCTACCTGCTTCAACAGTGAAAACCAAATATTAATTTCTTGACTCCTCCCATATCCCATTAACATGAAAAAGGAAAACCAGTACTGTATAGATTTACTTTCTCAAAATACATTTACCTATAATTACCTACAATTACCTACAGGAAAACATAAGAATCTATTTAGTTTGTGTATTAATTTGTGTAAGCCAGCCAATGCGCCTCGAGCAGTGTTATCAGTGAATACGTCTGCGCTCTATAAATCCTCAATATCATTATTAATGTTCTAACTGCAACAAAAATAAATAACAATAAAGATTAAACAATACAAAAGACAACTACAACTACAAAAAAATAAATAACAATAAAGATAAAACAATACAAAAGACAATTGCAGTGCAAGGTTTTTTCAGGTATCCCACAATGCTTTGCAAACTGATCAAATTACAATAGAATTGCAAAGATATAACATGCTCATATAGTAGTATTTTTCCTTTTAATTTTTTTTTTCGTTCTGCACATTGCCATAGCATTTCCAGTATTTTAGGATCTAAATCATTTAGGTGTGCACCATATATCCTGACTTGCAAGTCTTTGAATTATATTATTGGTGAAGCAAACTTTCCAGTTAACGAAATAAAGTTCATAAAATAAGGTATGCTACGAGGGATGTGAAGAGACATTCAATTGTCTCATTGCTGGCATCATAGCTTTTCTGCCATTTGCTGAAATATAGAAAGTTGGAATGTTCTTTTAATACTTTTCTGGTGAACTTTTCTGTCCTGCACAAGATCAAGTTGGTATTGTCCTATTTTTAAAATTCAATAACTGGTTAGGGAGGAGTGTGGGGTTGGGGAGTAGTCGGAGGTATTGTTAATAATTGTAATCATTACTACAATATTTTGGGCTGGTTTTAAGAGTATCGTCTGGTGGCCTGAGGCCATGGCCTATTAAATTGTAGAAACAACTAATAAACTGTAGAGTATATCAATGTAGGTTTTCCTAGGGACAAATAGGTTATTTATTTCAAGTGAAAGCACTTTGCCATATTACACTGTTGCCATGAGCAACTTTTCTTCTTCTTTTCTACACAAAATTACAAATACCAGGTTATCCCGATGGATAACCTGCAAACCTTCTTTTAATATACAGCAAATGACCTCTTGACCTCACACCTGACCACAAACATCAACATTCCTCAATGCAGTCATACTCACTCGTGTGAGAGTAATTTGATCATTTTCTAAATTTAAGAGCAAAGACAAATGATTTTGTCCGATATATATATGAATCCCTATCTGAACTCTACATGCGACCTCTGACCTCACACAACTACTAAAACTGGGCCAAACTCACTCATGTTGGACCGATGCGCTCTCGTGGATGGTCTGCATCGACTCAGCCGACAAGGAGGTGAAGTCCCGAGTCATTGGCGCCGAGGCACCCAACGACGACGGAGTCGTCAGAGTGGGAGGACCTCCTAGGGTGGTCGGGGAGGTGATCATATCTACCGCGGTCAGGTAACTGGGCGTGGTCAAGGTGTTGGGTCCGCCTATATCTGCTGCTGCTGCTGCTCGTTCCTCCCTCTGTCTCATTTCCACATTTCTTTGATTCAGGGCCTTCTGTTTGGCATAATTCTCCGTCTGAACGAGCAAAGAGGGATAGGTTGGAGAAGTAATTAAACAATTTGATGAGAGCAAAACAAAAACAAAAACAGAAACTGCACAAGAGCAGAGAAATATTTGATTGGGATGAGATTAATCCAGTGACCTCAGGGAGGGGGAGGGGGAGGGGGGTGGGTTACAAGCCATCTAAAGATTGACCTATGCAGCCCTTGGTGGCAAGGTCCCATTATCTTGCATAGTGTGTAACTAGTGATCATACTTCATATTACATTGGATGCAACCCCAGCAAGTGGCAAGAAATGGTCAGAGATTGATAAGATGCCTCCCATATTTTGGAGAAGCGAAATGGGGGTAAATTTGGAAGAAAAACATTAGACAAAAACAATACTTTGGTTTAAAAATGTGCTTCTTTGATATCACACCTGTTAAAGTCAAGTTCATAATTTGGTACAAAAATGTGTCAACTTGGAATGTTGTTATCTCAAAAACAATACAATGGAATTGAAGGTAAATTTCTCCAGGAGGCTTGCCATATGTACCACTTTACCTCTTAGTCCAAAATAAATGTTCACTTTGACTCTCCCCAAAATAAGAGATGTTGCTTGTACATATCAGCCATTCGTGAAATACTTTTGCCTACTACGAAGGTGTCCCACCATAAAGTCTACTAACAGATCCTAAGAGAGACCGCTGTTTTGCTTCTGCTGCTCAAAATCATTTGGACAAATTACCAGAGTCCATCAAGCTCTCCGCATCTTTTACATCCTTCAGATCTGCTCTGAGAACTCATCGGTTTCTAGAATTACTCGACAATCTTTTATTATCTTATCCTTTGTCTGTTACCTGCTCTGTCCTTTCTAAATGTTGCTTAACTGCGGCATAAATATCTTCTTGACGAATTCCGGCAACATTACAATCGTTCGTCATTACTATGATTATTAGGAGGGCGTTGTGATCAAGTGGTTAAGGCAGTGGACTTGTGATCTAAGGATTACAGGTTCGAGCCCTGGCCAGATCATTGCGTTGTATCATTGGGCAAGGCGCTTTATCTCCATTGCGTCTCTTCACCCAGGTGTATAAATGGGGACTTGCAAGGTGACTTGTAAATATAGTTGCGTGCACCGGTTTGTGGCTGCACCCTACGGGAAGTCCCACAGGGGACACGTGGCTGTGGTGCCACAGGAGAGATTGTTTGACTTGTGCACACTTTGGTGTGTAGGTGTGACAAGTTACCAATGACCAGGGTTAAGTAAAGCGCGGCGAGACTTCATTGTAAGTTGCGCTATATAAGAACTGAGAATTATTACTCAACTTTGACCAAACCGTTGTGTACTTACGCTGTATCTCAGAGACATCCAAATCTCCGACTGTCGTTTCTTCTGTGCTGCCATCATGGCCGCTGCTTGGCTCTCCAGCTGTTGGCTCAGGTCGTCCATCTCTTGCTGGATTTTCATGGCATCGGCTCGATATCTCAGTAGAGTCCTGTGTGCGCGTTGGGCGGGGTAAAAGAAAAAGCGATTGAGGGTCATTACATCGCGTTACCATAAAATACTGAACTTACAATCTTGAGCTGCTTATGACCGGAAAAATTTCAACAAAGTTAACCTGAGACCAGTCAGCTAGCTGTCACATAATACACTGGTTAGGTGTGTTCTGACTAGACTACTGTGTCTGTGGCAAACATAATTCTTGAGTACCTGCAAGTCGTATTCAACCTGCGGGTGAATTCAAATGTCATGTGTGTCAATAACATCCCTTCTAAAATTGTCAATGAAGAATGTCATGTTTGATTGATTTATGGAAGGGGAAAGGGGGTGGGGGGGGGTGAGTGGGAGAAATATGTATGGAATAAACCAATTATGATGTTAAATATTTGAAATTAATATATATAAAATAAAAAACAAGTATGTGGTGAAATAGGTATGAGATAAAGTAGATAAATTTGTATGGGGTGAAATATGCAGATGATTGAATATTTACAAAAGAAATATTTATGAGGTCTTAAATGATAAAAAAAAGTAGAAAAAAGAAGATAAATACGTATTCGATAAAATGTGTTCACGGTTAAATATGTACGAGGTAACTTATAAGAGACATGATAAAAACTATGTGGTAAAATAAGCACGAGAATAATGTAACCTGCTTGAGATTAAGTATGCATGATGCAAATAATGCCATTAATTTAAATATGTATCAAGGTAAAAAAAAAAAATAAAAAAAAAAAAATAAATAAATAAATAAATAAATAAATAAATAAATAAATAAATAAATAAAAAAAAATAAATAAAAAAAGTATGAATAATGACAACTATCTTCACACTAAGGTTTTTAAATTTGTTTGATGTAAAGACTCACTCTAGCTGTTGGACTGCACCTTCACCGAACTTCTCTCTCTCTTTCCTGCTCCTAAACATCACTTCAACCAACTCTGAGCAGTCGACATTCTTTGGTTGACCGCCTGAATAACAACATTAAGAAAGACATATCAGAAATTCGGCTGTCCTCGTGATTCCTTGCCACATTCTGCATTGAGAACGCTGAACAATAAACTAAACACAAAACTTTCAAGCATTGGTCATGTGATCAGCAAGGTTCTTGCATAAATGTGGAGTTACCTATCAACTCATCTATCAAGTACAAAGTTCATGCAGGCTCTACTTTGACAGTTATCATGTTTACTTATGTTTTGGGGTTTTTTTTTTTACTCCTGTTGACCTCACACAAATGACCTTTGACCGCCACCAACTTTCAATAGTGTACTTGTACTAACTGACTATCGGGGATCTACATACCAACTATGAACTTCAATCAAGATGTACCACTTGAGTTATTGTGTTTTACAAGGTTTTCAGACTTTGACCTCGGTTGACCTCATATGACTTTTGACCTCCACAATTAGAGTTCTTGTGCTCACTAAGCCCAGATCTACATACAAAGGATGAATTTCAACCAGGATGTACTTTTTGAGCTATTGTGTTTACAAGTTTTCAGATTTTGACCTCTGTTGACCTCAAAATGACCTTTGACCACCACAGAAGATGAATATGGTTCCTGCACTCAATTACATGGATTCACACACTAAGTAATAAATTAATCGACCAAGAACTGTTTTGAGTTACTGTGTCTACTAGCAGGTGTCACATACACACACACATGCCACCACCATCGCATAGGACCCCTTTCACGAATAGTAATAGGAATAAAAAGAAAGGCGAATATTTTATCACCTTAAGGAAGAAGAAAGAGGAGCCTGTAGAGCTCATGGATATTACACTTAATCTTCATCACACTACAAAACCACTTAGACCAGGCTATGATTGAGCTAGGTATCACCTGGAAGGAGGATTTATCCCCCACCACCACAGTGTTACCACATCCAATATATAAGGCTTAATTAACTAACTGGGATTAAATTTTGAGGTTAATAAGAGTTTGTTTTATCTTATTTGTGTGTAAATGGTATTTTTTTCCTTAAAAAATGGACCCCCCCCCTGAAAAAACCTTTTCGTGGGGTGTGTTCAGGATTTGGGCTTTTAACCCAAGATATTCTTATTCCTTATGAAATTGTGGTCTAGAAAAACCACATTTTATCCTATTTGTGTGTAAATGTAACCTCTGGTATTTTTTCCTTAAAAAATGGACCCCCCAGAAAGAACCCCCTTTTCGGGGGGGGGGTGCGTTCAGGATTTGGGCTTTTACCCCAAGATATTCTTATTCCTTATGAAATTCTGGTCTAGAAAAGCCACATGAGATAAATCCTCCTTCCAGGTGATACCTAGCTCATTCATAGCCTGGTCTAACTCAGGTTCTGAAGCTACAATCCTGAATGTTCCCCCATATGCAAAGCCACCCCCCCCCCCCGCCTTCAACATACAAATTATTTTCAGTTGATAAGATGATAAGGAGGTAAGATACTCTGGAAGAGGACAAAATAGAATCCCCCCAAAAATTACATAATTTGATGACAGCAGTCTGTCTCATCTTTCCATATTTAAGCACATTTTGGAATAATAACATTAGAATGACTTTCAATGATTTATCCAGAACAATAAACATCTAACAAAATGCCCTGTGTTCATATTTTTTTTCTCTTATTTTCCTAGAAGTTTGCCTTTGAATTTCTCTTTTCAAAGAATGATTTTCAAGATGGTTTATGACTAACAAAGAATGCCATATATCGTGGTGGTAAAATGTTATAGCTTTCGTTCACTCGACATGTGTATTAAAATTGAGTCCTTTTTACCAAGACTGACCAACTCAAAATATGATTTGTTATTAAGTATGCCTCTGCAAAAAGGATTGTGTAAGGATTGTAATCTGATCCTATAAACTTTGATACATTTATACCTTCCACAAAACATTTAGCATTTTGCAAGAAAAAAAAATGTTTTTCTTCATTATATATAATGTTTAAATGTAATAATTCCATTAAATTGAAAATCCGTGCTTTCCATGACCTCCAAATCTCATTTTCTATTTTTATTGCCTTCAAGGATGCAAAGATGGCTTTTATTTCCCTTTTACCTTTCATCTCTTGTCGCAGTCTCTGGTACAACTTCTCCGACTGAATTTTACTGCAATTTAAGAAGAATAATAAAACAAAAATACAGATATTTGGACACATCACTAAAAAATCCTAAGGGGTAATATAGTAACATAACTTATAAATAGCAGCAAGGGCACATTTAGGTATTAATAAAGCTGAATGTAGAAAGTAACGTCCTCTCCTCTCCTACGAAACAAAAAACACACTCCGAATGCAAATCTAAGACTCACAGGATACTGTGGGGTGTCAAGAATGCTTCCAATGATTGTTAAATTATGTTTTTTGGATAATATCAGCTGAGGAATCTTTCCATGACACAGAGAGGGTACCTATTACCTTGTCTCTGGTCTACTTACTGGGTATCGAGATTGTCAATGTGCTGTGTGTGCAGCGGGTAATCCCTGAGTTCCATGAGTGCCTGGCCTAGGCCTTCTGCTCGGATACATAATTCCTTGTAGCAGATGTTCTGAAATATATGAAAAGAAAGGGTAGGAACCATGTCGACTACAAATCTCAGAACGGAAGGGTGTACAGAAATTTCAAATCAACTTGTCACTCGGGCAGAAGAATTTCATCAGGCACAGGTCGTCGCATACTTAGAAATTCAAATTTTAAGTTCAATTTCGCGCCACGATATCGTTTCCATCCCATGTAGTTTGCACACTTACATTTCAATCAGACATAAAACAAGATGGCCTTCATCACTTGCTTCAAACTTGTAATGCTACATTACCAAAAATACAAATTGGCAGTACATATCACACACAGGGGGAACATATTTACATTCTTAGCTTAACACACAGATATACAATGAAGACACATAGGACACATACATACAATCCTATGTATATATATATCACACTTTATGCAACTCACAATACACACAGGATGCATAGGAACATACCCATACACATAAAACACATACATACAAACAAATGCTGACTGGAATGGATATATTGGTTCCGATGCCTGCCTTCGGCATCGGAACCAATAGACGCTTGCAATTGTATCACACACAGAGCAAAAGTCATACTGATAAAAACCGATGAAAGTGATAAATGTTGCCAGATATTACACAACTTCTCCTTTCTAAGATTATTCAATGGGTCATGTACACCCTGTAGTCCTGGTATAAGGGTAGTAATTTCAACATTGTATGTATATGTATGTATTTTAGATCCTCCTGCAAGCAGGAACTCGCGAAGAAGCCTCATTGGCTTATCAAAGCCGCAAACTGACCAAAGTCAGTCTCTTAGATTCCTATTTAATGTCCATGATTATGATTTGTCAATTGTCAACAACTCTGTAACTGGACTACATACATTAATCTTGGAGTGACTCGAACCGGGGACCTTATGATTGGAAGGCACCGGCGTTAACCACTAAGCTAACATCACCCAAATCAAACGGCTAGTACAGTCAGTGGGTTGAAATTCATACCAAAAATGGCCTTGAGTGTCTCTCTTCAAAACAATAGTTCAGCAGTTTTTGCTTTTGTCATATTTATTGTAGTTAAATTAAACAAATTAACAAATTATAAAAAAACACCCGTACAGCCTATACTCAACTGATGGGTAGCGCTGTTTCAAACGTCGGCCGTGTGGTTCCCGCAGCCAGTTGGGACAATTTCCTAATTATGCTAATACCTCTCTAAACTGTATATCAATATCATGCTCTCAAAGCACTGGTATTGTCAGTACAAACAGTTCCTACTGTAACCTTTATGTGGTAGAAACATGATATTCATACTGCTCCTACTGACAATACGAGTGCTCTGAAGCGGGACATAACAATACAGTATAGGAAAACTTGTCCCAACTGGGTGGATTCCCCTGTTCACCTCATGAATATGCATGTTAACCATTTGAATCAAGAGTGGGGTAAAGCTGCTGAGTAGCAATTGGTCCGATTTTATCTTGTCACCATAATCTGGTGTTGTGATTGGCTGGAATTGGTTACCTGTTTTTCACCTCCTTTTTAGAAGTTGAGTCTAGCTGCCACACATTTCAAAGGCCTGCACTACGCATGTAAGGTGATCGGAAAATTTCAAACGATGGCGATAGAATCACTGAGCCGAATATAAAAACACCAAAAACACCGTGGAGTGTTAGCTCAGTGGTTAACGCTGGTGCCTGCCAATCATAAGGTCCCGAGTTCGAGTCACGCCAAGATTAATGTATATCGTCCAGTTACAGAGTTGTTGACAATTGACAATTCATAATCATGGATGTTAAATATGAATGTAAGAGACTGACTTCGGTCAGCTTGCAGCTTTGATAAGCCACTGAGGCTTCTTCGCGAGTTCCTGCTTGCAGGAGGATCTAAAATACATACATACAAATCAAAGTATTGGCTTCTGGAGTGATTCAATATAGTGACTTGAGTTGCTCCATCGCTACTAGGCTTTGCTACGAGCCATCGGAATTGCTTTACCGAGAAGGGGAGGATACAACATCCAATTTGAGAGAAACGGTGACGAGATGCTTTGGTGAAATTAATATTACCTATTTCTCCGATTGCTTTCTTTCTTTCGTTTTTTTTCCCTTTAGTGATAAATAGCAAAAATCTCTTGGAAATTAATAATTTTTCTGTGGGGGCAGGCAATATAATTACTCCACCTGAGCTTTTGACCTAACTTAGACTTTAAAACAGGTTTATAAAATAACTCACCAGGTTCTCTGGAATTTCTGAGAAGGTAGTTTGTGATGCCAGCCAGTTGTCTAGCATTCTCTGGGAAGCTGTGGTATTGAAAGAGTAACCAAAAAATATATATATATAAATATACATATAATGGTTTACCAAACCTTTCCACCCTGGTGACCCTCAACATCCTACGGGGACATCATGTCCCCCATACTTCAAACCTAGAAGTTGTGAATATAAACTAGACACATACCAGCAATAATTAAAGGAATATCACTTGGACTACCAATAGAAAACTGCCAACCTCTTCAGGAATTTGAACTAAGGCCTCCCAATCTCTTTTTATATGCCTATATATATATATATATATATTTTTTTTTTTTCTCATTGTTTTCATGAAGGATTAAAAAATATCCATGCTTTAGAAGGTAGAACACATATTTATATTTTTGGACCTATTCACTTACTGGTAATGATCACATGCACGAAACCCTAGTTTCTCAAATTGTGAAAAAATGTTGGAAAATTTTATCTCCAGTCACTGAAATGAAATCATGATTTTTGTCAATTGAATGAGAGTGTACTGACCATGGGATTTGAGTATGGGAATAAGAATGGACCAAATTTATCAAAATTTACTCGAAAATTAACTTAAACTAATTATGCAAAGAATGGGCTATTACTTACTGACACCCCAATCCTTCTGTTGTAAGTAGCTCTCCAGGTCAAAGGTCATACTGAAATAAACAAGAATTTTGGACGTAAAGTGAACAGCAAATTTATGAGGAGAGTTGAGAAGAGTCTGGCAGGTCTACTACCATGACAAATTAAGGTTTAATTTTTTTTGTGTTTGAGTTAAGAATGAACACGAGGCAGCATGTTTTATTTCACAATGCCATTTTGTTGAATTAGTAATTCTAGCAAACAGCTCACTTGCAGAACTGTAAGTGACAATTGAAATTTCAAAGGTGAGCAAAGAGGGAGATGGTTAGGAGAAGGGGGAGGGGCTTGGAATTTGGGACCGAGGGACATTGCACCCTCCTCAAAGAAGTGAATGGATCATGTTCCATGTCTCCATCCCCCATACCCCCCCCACCAACCTCATGGACACTCATGACAACATACCTAGCTTTGAAGAAGTTGTGTTTGCCTTCGAGCCTGCGTTGCACACCAGATAGCTTGTGTCTGGACGACGTCATCTTCTTAAACTGCCTCATAAAGTTCATTCTTTGCGGAAAGATTGGAGGAAACAAATACTTATGTCAATTCCTTTCAGATGCTACATTGAAATTTTTCTCCCATATTCGACAGTATTTTTTAAAGTGATAAAGTTTTCTTGTGCACTCGTAAGAGACTTCGAATCACAGAACCCTGGGACCTTTCTTCAATGTCTCAGTGTAGGACTCTTTGTTTATTACAATCACAGCAAAGCACACACAAATATTATCAAGCAATAATCTATGTGAGTGGGCCAGTTCCATAAAACTAGAGTAATGATTTTCGACCCAAAATGGATTAAAGACTTCAACCAAAACGAAACAGCTGCTTTGAAGGGAATTCCCCTCGTGCCTGAAGTTGATTGCTTTACAAAAGTGAAATTTAAACACTTCTCGATAAGACATAAAATTAAAGAATCTTTAGTTAAAAAGACAAAGACATCCATTACTGGATTCAGTTTTGCGATAACTTGAGGAAACTGGATAGGAAGGGGGACAGAGCGAGAAAGTGGGAGAAGAGTATATATATATGGGAG
>KN891359.1:7173-20175 GCA_000934455.1 Apostichopus parvimensis
TTTTTGTTTCTATTTTCTGTTTTCAAGAATTTATTCACCCCAATCAGGCTATCAGATGGAAGCTTGGAATGATAAATTAAAGTAACAATCCTAAATCAGTTGATTTGCAGTCCCAACTTTCATTTATACCAACACACATCAGGCACTGCCATGCAACGGTAAATGAAACCGCGGTCTTAAAAGCTTCCGTCACGTTATTGTGAGCTGTTTGTTCTGACAAGATATCCGCAAAAAACCAAAACACATCTCACTTGCCAATAGATACTGCAGATCAATAAATGCAATGGCCAACATGCTAGTGGCATCTTACCATCTCTGTGATAGCGTACTGTCTCACAAACTTCCTGTGGGGTGAAACCAGATCCACACCATCAATTAATCCTTCCAAGTCTTTCAATGCTTGTTCGTCTTTCCGAGCATTGTCAGCGAGATTCTTACTCTCATCAACAGCTACGGCGAGCTTCCTCACGGTGTCCAGCGCCGTGTTGAGGCTCTCAATGTCTTCGTGTTCTGGAGGGGTGTTGTCAATCAAATCCTAAAGTCAAAACAAGGAGACAGAGAATCCTTTTAGTCTCAAAGTCAGAGCTTAGAAAGGTAGCAGCGATGGAAAGAGTATCCTCATCAGGAATTTGTTGATTAAAATGTCGAGGACATTACACAGTGACAAGATACAAGACCAAACCACAAGTAATCATCTAGCCTTCATGGTGTTGGCCATGTTGATGATATCACTGTAATTTACATGTTCCTTACCACACACACATATCGTAATCAATAGACCATCTTTCTTTCTTTTTTTCAAAAGGTTAAAATTCTCAACGACATCTCTCATTTGTCACACAATGACGAAAATATTAGAATACATTGGGTGTGACATGGTATGTACTGTAGTTATCGATAACACCACGATTCAGAGGGAGGAAATTTCATCCACGAAGCATGCACGATACAACTTCAGGATGGTAAAAGTCAGAGGGAAGAGGAGCTGGGAAGTAACCCCAAAATTGGGTCAGTGAAAAAACCAGTACTAATGTGTGAGCAGTTTCAATGGGCTACGTAGAAGGGAAAGTGCAATAGTACAAAAAAACTGACAGGTAAAGATTAACCAGGCCATAATGTTTTTTTCTATAGTGGATATCTTAATTACTAATCTTCAGCAAACATTACAATATAGTTAAGTTTCAACAACTATATTTCGGTCACGTATTTTCAGTACATGTAAATTTACAGTGCGCATACAGTGACACAAGAA
This sequence comes from Apostichopus parvimensis, assembly GCA_000934455.1. Lineage (NCBI taxonomy): Eukaryota > Metazoa > Echinodermata > Holothuroidea > Aspidochirotida > Stichopodidae > Apostichopus > Apostichopus parvimensis. The sequence goes on from KN891359.1 coordinate 8,426, forward strand.
ACTTAGCACAGCTTATAAGGGTGGATACCCCCTTCAACGGAAAGCACATCATCACAAATTTGTCTCGTCATGATCGACAAAAACAGAAGTACTGACTCTATACGAAGCACTTGCACATTTTGGTAACACAAATACCTAATGTCAATAAATCCCAAATCAAACTTAATGTTAAATATGATATGTTTACCTTGAGTAACAGCTCATATCTTGGAATTCTCTGTACTGGTTGAATAATGAGGTCATCTAGATGCAATCTCTCTTTATGTTCTTTGGTCCTTTCCTAAGTACAAAAAAAATATGTAAAGAAAACATTACACAGAAAAGAAAGAATGAGCTACAAGAAAAATTCATCATATCTAGATTTTTCAATATTCATACTGCCATTTATATATTTGTTATATTACATGCCCTTTCATCCAGTGGCGGAGCGTCCATACAGTCAGGGGGGGCGGATGCCCCCCCTGACGGACTCAAATGGACTGCTGGCGCCCTTTTCAGCGTTTTTACCACTTTTTACTTATTCGCGATTATTGACTTTTTTTATTGCGCTCTCATCTACCTATTGACATTTGTCACATTTTGTTGGCGATGACACCTATTTATTCTTCGTTTATTTGCAAATTAGCAAGGCCAGGAAAGGGTCATTTCCGGCGATCTAGGAAAAATTTCTGTACACTCCGCGCCAACCTGTGGTGGCGCTCGGCTTAGATAGTGTCGAAGGCGCCCTACAGACCATTCTCGCCCCCCTTGACCAATACCCCTAGCTACGCCACTGCTTTCATCGCCTTACTAGAACTACAATAAAAAAAAATTGTCCCAAACTTGAAGTGGTGTTTAGGAACAAAGACTGGTTTACACCTTTCCTAAAGCAATATCCCTACCCACAATTCCCAGCCAGGCAACTTGATGTTGGTCTGATGTTTTGCCAAGTCATTTTGCAAATCCTAATGGTAAAAATGGTAAATGGTACGATAGCCTTTTTTTTAGTTTTGTAAAGTTTCAGTTTCTTTTCTTTTCCTAAATCCACTTAGTAGTCAGACCTATATCTTCCAACATCCAAAAGCAAAAATAATAAATTTACAAATAGCAACAACAACATAAATATTAAGGGAAAAAAATGTTGTTTTCATAGAACTCCATTTTCAAGAATCCTACCACTGGATTAAGTCAAAGGTATTACAAACGATCTGCTTATGAATCAATATTTTATTTTAGGATTATTAACGTCTACTCTCTCTTTTTCCACCCCACCCCCACTCAAAATTATCTAGTCACATTTTTTCGATACAGTCAACACATAATAACTCACACATATTTTAATCAATTTAATACTTCTCTAAGATCTCATTGGTAGTTGATTATTTTAATTTGACAAGTCACATGTTTTGCTACGTACTAATTACACCAATCAAGTCTGATTTGACGACAGCAGATTTGATATCACACAGTAAGACTACAGTACCTTGTCTCAACACTCTCCTCATTTCCCTTTAATATAAAAATAAACAAATTTCTTTTGTTAACCTGTACCATAAATTCAAACAAATTTGTTTTCTTACCCGTACATTACAAGTTCAAATTGATTTCATAAACTTGGGTAATCTGCTACTGTCTTGGAACAAATTTGATTTGTTAGGATAAGCATTCAATGCTCTACAACTGCTGATCTTAACAAAATACCCCCTTCTTGCCCTTTCGCACACTTACGTCAAACTTGTAAATTGGACCAAAGGTGAAATCAAACAAACTAGTGTAGATTGTCTCTGTTTAGACATGTCTGCCCTAATTACATTAATGTTCAAGGAATATCCCCTGGCACATAAAAACAGTTCAAGCAAGGAGCAGCTAGTATCCAAAAGAAGAGAAGATGTTGATACTACTTAACACTCCCAAGCATATATCACATCTTTACATCTTTAACTCTGTAAAAAGAGGGTCAACAGGGACCTGAACACTTCCAATCAGATAGCTTGCAGATACAGATAGACTGTATTATGCTCCTGGCACAGAAAAAAACTGTAAAACACTCCAACCTATAAACTACATGACATTGAAAATCACAGTTCAAGATTTTCTTTCACTGGTTAAAGGAGCAGCATAGACAGTATGGCTAAACTTTGATGTTAAAATGTAGAAAATTATCGGGGCAATTGTTGAATATGCTCCAAAGGTCCAGCAGTTCATGTTCCATGTAAACTAACATTGTTTCTTTGGATTACATACAAACCTAAGAATACAGACAGTTATTTCTACATGTCATTTCCACATAACCTTGATTACAAATCAGTCACTAGTAAAATTAATGTTTCAAATTGATTACTATAACCATGCTAATTAGTGTCCTGGAGACACCCAACATAAAACATCCAAGTTTACAAGCCAAGTGTCAATCTGCTGTGGTCTGGCTTCTCATTAAAGTAACATTAAAATGAACATAAATGTCCCAATGTCAGCATACTATCACTCTACCAGATATACTCTTGACTTTCTTTTTACCAACCAAATCCTTTTCTCTTCCACAATTTGGATGAAAAATCACTGACACCTCTGGTAGAGGTTCTCTGGTAAATTAAAAGCTTCTATAAATTAGAGGTATGTTTTGCCTCGGAGAGCCCCCGCAAGACAGCAGGGAATACACTCAAGGTAGTCCCTGATGCTTGTGATATACTGTCTCTGGGGGGAGAATATACGAGTAAAGCTTAACAACCTGGAGAGCTTTGGTGCGCTACTGAAAATCTTCTACCTTTAACGAGCTTCGTGATGTTTTAACCCTGCTTATAAACAAATTGACCAGAGCCATTCTGCCCTCTGGTCAACAGGTTAATTACTTCAGGAGAGAATTGGTTTTTTTTCCCGCTTTGCTTTGCCATGGACTCTTACCTCCAAGAATTTGATAAACGCAAGCTTTTGAGAGGCTTTTGTGATGAGTTCTTTGGCATGATCGAAATTGTTTGTGAAAGCTGTGTATGCATCCAATACTGGCTGCTTGGAGAACTGTAAGATAGAATGACAAGGAGAAAGAGAAAGTGAGAGAGAAGCATATATTTGAACCAGTTTTGTCAGGCCTTCATCTGCATCTGAAGGATCAAATCTTTCTTCATCTTTTACATAGAGCAATACACAAGCTGTTCAAACAATAAAGACCAGTCTTGTTTTGACGAGTGACATAAGAGGACTTATGAAAACTTCATATAAATAACAGGTTACATCTATCACAAATCACTTCTACGAATGGTGCTATTGGAATCTGGTAGGAAAGGGGCAGCTTTCTTTATGCCTAATGACAATAATTGCAGTCTGAAATGAAAAATTGCGGACATTAGTCTGTGCAAGTTGATGGCGTGGATCAGCGGTGGCACATACATAACATGAGCTATATAAAGCTAGTGCACTTACAGATTGTAACTGGTACGTGGAGACAGCTAGAAGAGGAAACTGAATGAGTTATAACACCTCATTTTTATTCTAAAACCAGATTGGAGAATACTTTCAGAGCATAATGGTTACCATGCAATGAGCTAATTGGGTATGACTGAACAGATGTGCTATACATGTCATTAACCAGGATCAACACATATTCAAACGATTTTCACGACTGGACTGCATGGTAGAGTATCGATCTCAACATATATTGCTCTCGCAGTTAATTTGTTTATGCCTTTGCTTCAGATCAAAACCTGATGCCTCAAAACTAAGTTACGATGGTTTCAATTGTACTTGAAGGAAGATATACTGAAATGCCACAGAAAATAACTCCATGACTTCCAATCATAAAGTCTTGAATGATAATTTTGCAATGTGCAAATATAATGGCAACAAATTTTTGCCAGGCTGCAAGTCCACATACATGTTGTCATTAATTTAAAAGCCCACACAACTTCTTTGACAGCATCGTTAGCATTGATTGTTCATCAACCACCTCCCCCCTCTCCCCCACCCAATACCAAGAGCAATGAATTCCCACTATTTTCATACATCTATCCAACATGTAGTAAGACTCAATGACCTTGTTACTTGAGATGACACTGTACATGAACCATAAAAACACTCTCTGTCTTGGCACTGCCCAATTGTACAGAATAAGATGAACACGAACACAATTAAGGAAAAAACCAAAGGTGTACAAAATTATTCTGCTACAATTGTTACTATCACACAGTTTAAAAGGTCATCAGTAATGGTCCCAAATTTTAGTTATGCAAAAATCGCTAGAAGTCTTCCAAATTATTTTCCTATCTAGGCTCTGATAATCCATATCATTCCCAGCATATTTAGTGCATTATTAAAATAGACTAAAGTCTCTGTGTGGTTACAAATTATGTAAATTTTGGCATGGCAATAAAATGCTTGTTTGAAATTTGAGTGTGGATGACCAATATATGACCTTCTAGCATATCTGAGGGCGATACTGGTGACCTTTAATAGAGAGTAGAGACTGTGGATTAGAGGTTTCACAGAGAAAGCTGCTAAGTAAAACGGCTTCACTGGTCTCCATGGTTACGATTGTCCAAGTTTTATGTTTAAAGACATTAACTGGTGTTTTGCATGCAATGATATATAATATCCAAAATTACTGTATAACCAATTTTTCACTTACTGCATTTGTAATTAAGTTGGCAATCTTCTGTACAGTGTGCTTGTTTTCAATGCCCATTTCCAACTGTTGCAGAAATGTCTCATGGTTTTGTAGAATCTCAGGAATTTTGTAAAATATAGAATCTACAATGCCTGCATCACATATCCCTGAACACTCAGTACTCTTCAGAGGTCTTTGGTATCTCTGAAAGAAAAATGGCCAGAAATAGAGAAAACTGTCAATAATATTGAATGCTTCACATTTAAGATCTATAAAATGAGCTAGGAAATGGGCGATGAAGTGATAAATCAGAAGAGGTGGTGGGCAGAAGGAAGGGAGGGGGGAGAGGTGGGTAGGGGAGGGGCATAGAAATGGAGGTCACTGGGTATCACTGTTAATGGGCACAAATTTTCTAGGTTTGGCACATCATAGGAATCATAGGATAGTGAAATTGAAGTGACCAGTAAAGTTTTATAGTGACTATCCAAACATAGCCTAGATGTTAAATGGATCACCCACAATTTAGTTTGCATTTGAAGCACATATCAATGCCTAGTAGCATTAATGAAGTGAAGCACATATCAAAGCCCAGTAGCATTACTGAAGTGTCTAAGTTGTCTTTGTTTTGCTATTTCTCACTTAATGATGATTACAGATGACATTCATGTTTTTCATTGTTTTTAAGGTCTCCCTCCTTGTAACTTCCTCCGGAAGTTTCTTCTGGAAGCTTTCTGCAAATAGGTCTTCCCTTGGGAATGGCAGGTTGGTAATTCATTCCTTTGCCTCGAATAAATGCCATCTTATGGAGGAAACCATGTTCTCCCTTCTTGAGGTCAAAAACCTTGTGGACAACCTAGCAAACTGATCGTGGGCAAGCCTCATCAAGAGTCCTAAAAGCAGCAACAGCTGACTTGCCTCATTCCTAGAGACCTGGGCATCATCTCTGGTAGTGGCTGTTATCTCAGCAGAACCATTGCTACCAACATCATTATTGAGGTAAAACTTCATGCCCAACCGAGCCGAAACCTCCATATCCACTAGGATCTCCTCCAATCTCTTCTGGGCCGGGTCTCTATAAATCTCTGAAAAGTAACTTTTCCTTCGCCTCTTGAGGGATCAGTGGACGTCTTAACAGGCTCTACAAGGTGTCTTCAGGAATCCTCATAGCTCCGGGGAACGAGGAATAGACACTAACAAACCAGGCATGATCATACGAAAAAGCAACCATAACAACGTGCTTCCACTAAGCTAGAAGCAGGAGGCTTACAAGAGGAGCAACAACATGTGGCAAAGAACCTTAATATAAAATACAATGAAATGGCCAGTATGGAGAAAAAGAAAGGTAGAAACTCACTAAACAAAAAATCGGAAGAGTAACAGAAGAACAAATTAACATATACTGTACACGTGACCCCCCCCCATACACAATATACACGTATATACACATATAAACTACGGGCAGAAAGGGCGGGGAAAATAGCATTAGAAACCACAGAACTACTACACCTGTCCCTAATATTCTGAACAAAATGGGAAAAGGGCTTTCCCAAAAACTCTCCTGAAACCTTTCCAAATGAAAAGGATACTGATAAGGCTGGGCACGAAAGATATTCAGAACAAATTCCTTCCATCCAATAAGGTGAAAAAAGACCTCATAATACACAGCTCCGCACGAATTGGACGTCTAGGCACTTTTGGGTGGTAGAATGAGAAGGGCATTGACCGAAGAGGTCTGGTCATAGAGGGCGCAGTATTAAAAGGTTACCAGTTCGTTCTAGGAAAGGTAGAATGAGAGTGCTAAGATTGTGGGGAGACAGGTAAGCAAGGAGCAAAGTTAATACGCCCATTCTGATACAGAATAAACAGTATATAGAGCTACAACACAGCTCCGTGAACAAATTAATTTCATTGTCTATTCGGTATTCTTTCATAACTTTTCGATGACCCTTCCACAACCTGTCAGGAGCAATTTTTCCAAGGTCTGTCCATGGGGTGGTTAATCAAATGATGACCTTATTTCTTGATGGGAAACCATAGCTCTCTTATGAAGTCGTCTCATTAACTGGCAGGTTTTATCCAACAAAAGAAACATAAATATGTAGTAGCTATTTACCTCATTATTAATCTCTAAACTTGTGGCTATCAATCAGTGGCTATAGTTTTGCTTTACTTCATGTTCATCTCATTAAAGTGTATTTCATACATGTCCATTTCTTAATCGCTAAACGCCATCTGAATCTCCATTCCTTCATAAACTATAAGCAACTAAGTTCACAATTCTCATTATTATAATCGCTTTGCAGAATACTACCAGAAAGTTATATAAGATCTGAATTTTTCATCCATATCGACTTGATTGTACGATCACTATCCAATGTGAACTACTGTTAGATCAATATTTGAATCAGCTATACAGCTATATATTTTTCTTCTAATTTTTGTCAGATTCTATTCGGTACATGGGAGTGTGATATATGTAGAGGAGACAGGGGTGAATGAAGTCAATGCCAGATATTAGGTTGTAAACTAATCAGTAAGAACTGATATATGCATGCGGAGGTTAGTATTCTAGGCCATCAGGATATGTGTTGGCTTAAATGTGTATGTGTTTTAATATAATGGTATGCACATAATTAAGACTTGAATATTCCTCACTGAGTCAGGAATGACCCTCTAAATTAATCTTAATTGTGAAACAAACACTTTAATGTCTCCCTCTGTGGTCTTAGAAACATGTTTTGTTCAGTTTAAAATTCCCAATTTTCTTTTTAATGGTATTGGGTGCTGGTGGCAATTCTTTCTATCATTCTTCCTTCCTTCTCTCCTTACATTTGAAGTCTTGAAGACTAAAGTTTGGTTAAGGGTAACATTTTCGATGACTTAATGAAAATAATGGATATATTACTTTAGCTTTCTTTTCTTGTTGATCATTTAGGGTATGAAATGTAACCTTCCTGGCTCTATGAGACTGCTCAAAGTAAAAATACAATTTATTATTATGGAATGACTGAGCTATCTTACTCTTTTGAGAGACAGATTGAAATGGCCCTGTACCATACATACCTTCTTCCTGTTGAACTTTATAAAGCCAATGATAATGCCGGATGCCAGAGATTTCCAACTGATAATTGTCATTACAATTTAGTATAATTTATGACCGTGAATCAATACATCACATTTACACATTTCCTGTTTTTGTTGCCTTCCTTGATGTAGATCTGATGATTTCTTAGGTTATTCAGACAGCCATTCAGTTTCCCCCTTTACATATAGTATAAGATCAAACAGGACTCAAAAAGAGTAAAATATGCAATATTATCACTAACAGCAAACAGAATTCCCAAATTTAACAGGGCCGATATTTTACTGCTGAAGGAAACACGTTTTTCTTGATCGCTTACCTGAGAAGTGAGTGTCTTAAAAACAGTCTGTCAAAAATATGTCAAAAGTGTTCCTCAGTCTTAAAAGAATCTCTTTAACACTCAACAGCTATATATCCTTGCATATAATTCTTAATTTCCTGTTATTCCTGTCAAAGCGCTCTCTCTCTCCAAGCTAAATCCGCTTGTGTACGACATCTTCCAAACTCAGTATTCCTAGTAGTATGTCCAAAAATCAATTTTAGTTGGGGCTTTCCAAGGATCAAGAGTTGCTTTTGCTATATTATAAATGGCTTTAAGACTCAATACATTCTAATTCCTGCCATTTGCAGTAAAGGTCAAGTCAATATTGAGTGGAAGGTTTAATCCAGACATGAAAATAGGGGATCATCAATATCAGACATTGATATTTCAAATGAGTATTATAGAACCTAGGGAATACATGCTAATAATAATGCTAACATTGAGCAATGTCTGGAACAATTCATTAAACATACCTGTATATTATACTTAAGCTGAATAACCCCCGATTTCAAAACATACGGCCACCCAGCTATTTGGCCAAAGTTTCAACAATATAATTGCCTTTTTAAAGGTTATCTGAATATATGCTAAGTACTGATGGTGACTCAAGTCTGGGAATCAGACAAAAGTCGCATCATTTTGTGACTTGGACTTGACTAAATTGACTTGCTCTCAGAGAGTTGAGACTGCATGGACTTGAGTCTTGCCCTAATGGACTTGATGCCTGACTTGAGACTTGCATGTGGGACTTGAGATGACTTCATGACTCAATTGTCTTAATGACAACACTGGCTAAGGAAATCACTTATTTCAATCAGTAATTTTGTATTTGAATGTAAATTTTACCAAGCCTTAATTCCTGGAAGTATTCAAGGTAAGACAGTCAGTGAATGCAACATCCTTACAAGAGTTTCTTCACTTAACTGAAGGTCAATTAGTGAGTAGGCGATCATTTCACTAGTTGGATTACTATAGCAGTTCCTCCTCCATCTGGACACTTTGGTTATTATTAAATCAGAAACAAAAGTTAGAAATTTCAATTTTTTTTGGGGGGGGAAGGGTAACTTGGCAGTCATGCCAGTGAACTGCATAATAACAGGAATTTAGTACCAACCACAAAATTAACAATTAAACAAAGGCAAAAAGCTGCCTTAGAAGGACAGGAATTGATACAGTAGCAAGTTTCACCAGGATGCTTAGAATATTTTCTTCTTTCATTATTCAAAAATAAATTTTCCTTTGGACTATCCTTTTAATTGTTATGCAAACTATCTACTTGGTATGTAAATCACCATAGATGAAAGTTATCAATCATGTGTACATTACCAACTGATGTATTAAAGTTTATTTTGGAGGAATTATTACCCCAGAAGAAATGTATTTAAACAGCTTCGTAATTTTGGCGTATTTTAACCAAATGGATGTTAATTTCTTTCTTGTAGTTAAAAATGAATCTTGATTCACATCGCAACATTTCTTTACCTAGGCAATATATGCATAATAGTAGTAGAGAGTAGGTTGTTGATCATATGGAAATTTGTGGTAAATTACCAAACTTTTGACATTTCTTAATGTAAATGAACCTGGCTTTGAAGTCAAGCTAATGAAAATTTCCTCGAAGAGCGCTGGAGATAATTGATGAACATCAACTCCAAGAACTGTTTGCAACAGACAAGTTTTGTCCAAGATACTTTTGTGACATTGTATTGGCACTAATTCATGACATGGCGCGATATCATACATGATAAATGATAACTTATAGTTCTTTTCTAATTTATGAAACTTCAGAAAGGCAAGAATACAGAGAGTTGAGAGAGAGTAAAAATGTGCTTGTTAATAATATCATTTGTACTTTATGAAATGATAAAATGTAATTTATAAGTGTGTTCCCTTCCCTAGCTAACTCAAGTAATAAAAGTATATTGAATGAAACTAAATATTGAGCTCTCCATTCATATCCACCTGTACTATACATGCTAGGAGTACCCACACTGATAATAGAACATAGATCTCTTTGTAAATATCGGTCTTCGGGGAATTGATTTTCTTTTGTAATATTTCTCTTTAGACATTATATACAATAATGTCAATGACCCTAAATGCAGGATGCTGAATGTACAGTCATTAACAATGTTAATTCCCAATGCTTTTATCATGTTGAGTTGTAGGCATGTGGAGTAATTACTAATGGCATAATACTATAGGTCAAGTTTTCTGACCTTCAAATTTGTTCCATTATTTCTTGGAACCTATTTAGTTTCTGCCATTTTGTCAATCTCTTTTTCTTCTCTTGTAAACCGTGTCAGGAACTTTTCTGTCATCTTTACAAGAACATTTATACCACTTTTGTTGAACACTTAAACTGTGCTTGTAAATGTCCTGAGACTGCTCATGTATGTATGCGCAATGTTTACATATGGGACAAATACGGCATAATATATCCTCCTATTAATACAAATATATACAAGTATTAATTTGAATACATACAAGTATTAATTTGAATATATACACGTATTAAATCAGACAACCGGCATGTCTTATAGCATGTCTTATAGCTTTCACAAGCGAGTTTCCAGAGTTATCACATCGTATCCTCTCCAGTTCAATAAATGAGAGATTGCAAAGTTAGTCTCTATTGACATGCATACACACAGGCCAAACGTACTTGATCTAGACAACAGCATGGCTTGTCCAACAGACAAGGAACAGTTTTTAAGAGAGTTCTCCCATTTATCGCAGATAAATGTACACAGCAAGAGCAGAAATGTGTTTTCATGTATATTCCAATTAAACCATGCATACTGTATATTGGACTTAACCCCCACATGTATTCGAATTAATGCGCGGATATATTGGATTTAATACGCGTATATAATGTGTAATATTCTAATTAATGCGCGGATATATTTAAGCCTTATGATTGGCTTGTAATATACATGCGCATGTATTCGAATTAAAATGCGGATATATTCGAATTAAAATGCGGATATATTATGCGGTGTTTGTCCCACATGGCTTGCCATGTACATTTATTCCATCTCAAGCCTATAATATATATATAGATTATAGATTGTGATAAAGTACTCATAATAATCAATCATTAATCCCTAAAGTGCAACTTTGTGTCTACTCTAGTCTTCTAAATTCTATGGGTTAATAATACAATGGTAGTAGAAATGGTGCCAGGGATTAAAACTTTACTCAGAAATAGTTGAGGGGATTCCAATTCAAGGTCTGGGTGTCAAATTCATGGCAGTGAGGAGGAGTCTACATGGCAGATGAGGTGTCCCTTGTTCAACATAACAGGAATTCATCACATAGTCTGAAGTCTTAACTTTAGAATCATATTTAATCCTAGGGTATCCTTTATGTTGTTTATTTCACATTGCTAAGTGTTACACAAAACTGTGTCAAATTGCCCCAAAAATGCTACAATGAATAGCATGTGTTAAGCAAAGTTGAAGTTAATAGGACTTATTTGTTCCAGGAAGGCCATGATAAATTATTGAGTACAGTACTTGTTTATTGTTTATAGCTATTGTTAGAACACACATGTGTACTACAGTCAAAGTACTCTGTGCAAGCAGAACATGAACAAACCAAATTGTTCACTGAATAATGATTTATATATAAATGCTAATAATTTATAAAATCACAAGTTCACCATTCATTAAACAGTAACGTTTGTATGTACAGTACCCTGCTATAATTCTAAGCAGTGTTTGAACCCAACCTGAATCTGTGTATGATGTCAGTCCTGACGTAATGCT
>KN891362.1:0-14256 GCA_000934455.1 Apostichopus parvimensis
ACTTGTTACCAAGACAACAAAAACATGTTCCAGTACATGCAACATTTGAGATCTGTGTTTTATGAAGTGATTGGTAGACATTCTGTGATGTGTGTTTTAAGGAAACTAAAGTGAATGGTAGACATTTTTACATCCAAGTTGTGCCAAACACCTCTCTACTCTCCCAGAAAGATGGTAATTATGTTCATCACAGTAAATATTCATGGATCTTTAAGGATCTCCTTACCTTTAAAAAGGAAAAGAAACTACTCTATAAAAGTGAGAGTGTGCAAGGTTTCATCATCTTTATACTTATGTTGCCTGACAAGAAATCTACAGGCAAACACAGGACCTCTTCCAAACATTAAGAAAAATGGAGGAAGGTGTTCAAATCATCTTCTTGTTTTGGAGGAAGAGACTTAAGTAGGTCATGAACAAGATCCCGTTGAATCTTTCAGCTTGCCCGTTGCCTCACAAATGAAATAAATGTTACTTTCTTCGAGGTATGTTGAGAAGATTTACATTCTGTGTATTTCTATCACATATATCAAGGTTGATGGTTTGGTTTTACTTCTCCTGTAAATGCATGTAATATGTTTCTCTGTGGGTCATTCTTTAATTTATGGCTAATGTTGAAGAAGTTCACTCTGTTTTTATCATCTCAACTCTTTTTTTATCTCTTTATCAGTTATATCTCTCAAGTGTGAGAAGATACGGAATGTCGATTCTAAGGATATCCTGTACATTGTTAAAGTTGCCTGTTGTATTTTATCAAAATATAGTAACCATATAGTAACCATATATATAGTAACCATGTAAAATCATGAAGCAACAGAGTGAGTAGTGCACGTGTAAATGCTTCATGTGTGAGTTGCTGCTTCTTCTCTGCCCATACCATCTCATTGCCTTGTTTGATTCTGTAAGCAGAAAATAAATAAATCATAAATTACATGAAAACAGTTAAATGTTGGACTTTTTATTAAACTATACTTCAACCTTTAATTATGGAGCAAATATGTAAAACAATAATTATAATAAGGCAGTTATATTTACGACGCTTAAGCCACCACCGATGTGGTAGAAGCCTGCAAGGGCTTATGGATTACAACTTTCACACTGGGTGGCTTCCAATTCAACATTTTTAACTCACATTTGGAATCTTTTCCACTTAAAATGTCAGATGGGAAAACCATAAAATACCATTGGATAAAAAACCCACCTTACTTTGATCCGGCCGGGGATCAAACCCTGAAACCTCCCAAGTGCTAAGCCTTGTTTCTTCAAATGACACAGCTTTTATCTACTCGGCCACAGCACCGGTACAATAGTTGATAGTGATTTTTATATCATGGAAAATGTAGTGCATATACTCGGGTATTATTTTCAATGCGACCCTTGCTTGACATTTAACATTAGAATTCAGATAACAGTACATGTTAAACAATACAAAATGGTAACCATGCATTTTAGCGATGTTTCATTACCCACGTCATGAATAGTATGACACAACAGAACAATTTCTCTTTCTATTTCACCCTTGTAAACACTGGTGAATCCTGGTAGCTCCTAGCTGTACGGCTGGTAGAGGCACGCGTTCGCGCACCTTGCACGAGTACATTAAAGTCTATTTTCACAGCAATATACACCAGTGGTGAATATTTGGCTTACCTCGAATCACCTCACCTCTCCTACCCGCGCAGGTTCACGTAAAATGAATCAATTATTTTCAATCTAATGTTACGTAGATTGTCAGAGAATGTGTGGGAGAGGAAGGATGTGAGGACGTCTATATGGAAGACAAACAAATCAAGTTTGTCTCATGCAAGGGGTCTCCGTTTGCTGCTCTGTCTTCTGAAGGTTATCAACATGTTTTCACATTTGTAACCAATTACCAGAACTTGTATCAGGGCAAGTTCTGTTAATATATATGTTAATTTTGAAATGATATAATGGTGTTATTTCTTTATCTCCATGGGCATATTCACAGTAACCCTGCAGGCTGAGGTATATTCGTGCTTCCATTCTTTCAAGTCTGGTTGTCTTAGAAGTTCTTAACGTAGGTAGCTCGTTCTTGTGGTACAACCAGCAGAAGTTTCTGCATCCATACTGTGGATTTTTCTACAAGAGAGAAAGTGAAGAAAATCAGTGAAACTGTGGGAAAATGTCTAGTTCTCTTACTACTTACCGTATATTACCAGAGAAATGTACTTCATTTGAATTATGTTACTTTTGACTCGTTGTTGAAAGTAAAAGAAATGTTCCCGTGTGTATGTGAGAGACCCCTTTGATTGTAAACACCACATGAAATTTGGTATTGTGACATTTGACGCATTTAGTGTATACAATCCCCCGCAGCGCGAAATTTTGTTCATGGCATGGAGCTATCTGTTTATAGCTCCATGTTCAAAGTAATGATTAGTACCGACAGAAACATTGAAGCGCTCGTGCGGCGTTGTCCTGTAACAATATTGCTATAAAGTAGATTCGTTTTTGTTTCAACAATTGTCTTCTAATGAATGAACTTAAACTTTAGTGAAAGAAACAAAGTCGTATATAGGGACCTGGGTCATTTTCTAAGGCATGTTTTCTGTTGAAAACAATAGGGTTGGAGATATCAACGGTTCGTGTCCAGACAAACAAGCTTCGATTGACCAAATATACACATGTCTGTATTCGCCGTAGTGTAAAGTAACCAATCGTTATCATATTCCTTATTTTCCGAACACTTCCCTATAGGGACCAGACGCAATGATGACAAAAATTAGACAAGCCCTTTTCTCTATATATGCAAATACAATTCATTCATGCATAATACACGAATCATTTCGTTTCATTTCATTTCGGCCTTTAATTAAGGCTCACATAGGAGACTATATAGTTGTACGTGTGTAATAAATGCGTTCGCGATACGCGTATTAGCCTTGTAAATAGATTCTGTATACACCTGTATATAGTACATATGAAATAGTAATTACATTGGAACTGCAATGTTATCATTTGTTTGTATAGTTATTTTAATTTTTGTTTATTGATATATTATTGTCTTTCTGGCACAAATTTCCAGAATGACTTAAGCATCTAACAAGGTACAGTTAGCCTACTTTTTTTACCACCCCTATGTGTAATGTAATTGCCATTTTAGGAGGCGTCGTGTACAGTGACTCTGCGTTTGTACACACCAATCACACACACGCGCGCACTTACTCACATTTCCGATGAAGTAGTGAAGTAGGCCTACAATATCTCATCTCCCTATGGATTACATGTAGGAAGATGAGATAAAAACATAAACATGCACACATACGACAGATACATTTGGAGTATTTAAAAACAGTGTATAATGTATCATACCCATGACTTGATTCCACCATAATGGTTTGGATTGCCACCAAACACAGACAGCATAGACAGGTATACCAGCTACAGTAATTAGTAAACCGATGAGGAACTCATAGAAGGCAGAAAGAATAGATGCAACGACCATGAAGACCGCGCAGAGAGCAAATAATATGGCCAGCACTAGTGGTACCTGTAGATGAGGAACACATGAGACAAATGGAGTGCACGTGTGTGAACGTTAACGGCCAACTCCCTAATCGATAGAGTAGGCTGTTATGGAGAGACTTCCTCATCAGATAATTTAGCACACGTTTGTAATCAACTTCTCCAAATATTTGTTTTTTTTCTCAAATGACATGAATATCAAAGCGGTTAAGCATATAAAACAAAGCGGGAAGCCGCATGGGTGGGGAGAGGAGGGGAGGGGAAGATAGCAGGAGAGGGGAATGGGCGCGGTTCGTGGAAATAGTGCCCAGACTGAGAGTTCTTCTGATGTGACCGAACTATACCGGTATATATTCAAATAATAGGACCAGACTAAATTATTGTTACACATTTGCATATTAAAAAGGCTACAGGTTGAATCGAACAACAAAACATGTTTAAGAGCATACGGTGGCCCAGATGGGACAGCGGAAAGAAAAATAATGTAGATTGCTTACTCACAATTTTGACTTTTTATCACAATTTGTTTACTATTTCTCACGAAACCCGGTATTTCTCACACGTGTAGGCTACATGCCGTTTGACCATGACAATTTATAGGTAGGCTTATTGTACCAAGACTGCTACCTAGCCTTACGCTAATGGACTATGCTTAACAGGCATGGCGTAAGGCGCAACGACGTAATGTGTTAGCACAGGGGTTAAAAGGGTTACTTCACAGGGGCGTATCCAGGGGGGGGGCGCAACAGGCGCCCCCCCCCTTTTGGCCGTCACCAAAAAAACACTAAAGTAAAATTCATAAATTTCTTAAAGGCTTTGATGGTGAAACTTGGCAATCACCAGATTTCCCAGTCGGTCACAAGTTTTACAAACACTAAGTGACATGCCAGCCATACTAAATTGTGCATTTTGTGTCCATTTTTACTGGAAATGTTGCTTATTATTAAGGTCGAAAAATGGATCACATATGGCACCATTTTGCATTTCAGCCCTTCTTCGAAAGCAAAAATTGTCCACCCCTCCCCCTTAGACCCATCCCCCAGGATGATCATTCATGCCTGGCGCCCCCTAGTGGAAAATCCTGGATACGCCCCTGCTTCAAGCAGAATTTTAGCCATGTCATCAGAGATGTAGGGCTGGGAGCGGGGGGGGGGGGGTTGTCACACCCCCTATAATTGGCTTGCATCTTCAATATTTAGAAAATTGGTAAACAACATGTCGGTTTGATCAATGCAACGTCTCTTAAAATTATTTAGGCTGATCGCAGTCTTGAAAGGATAATTCTGATTTCCTTTATATTAGGCTATTTCTAATACTTCTAAGTTTAGGCTTGCAATATTACAGGAATTTCGAACTTACGGGAAATTCGAACTTACAATTAACCGAATCCTGTTTCTTATTCCTTGTATAATCGATTGAAAATCCTACAAACTAACTGTAAAATTAATACGGCCAATTGGCGTTTCCCGCAATCACAAGACCCTATATAGCAACGTCCATGCATATCATAGACTAGTATAAGAAGCAGGGAGGGATTGGAATATGTTCTCCAATTTGTGTTGCATTTGAGAAAAGACCTTATGATCGGTATGTTTCTATAGTCACCAGTAAGGTGAAAATTGCACCGACCCGACTGCAACGCGACTCTCCCCGACTGCTCGTCGGGAATGAGGTGGAGACAGTCGTTGTCGCATAGTCGCGTCGGATTTACTTCGCTCCTCTCTAACCTGTCTTCCACTCTTCACATCTACCTAACCACACGTTGGAACATATTTAACACTGCGCCCTGGCTTCCTTGTCACCGCAAAATTACTCCTCCTTCCGGAAGAACGCTACGCATTTTCGTCAACAAAATTTGCTTTAACGTTTTGTATACGATTTCCGTGATTGGATTTGGATATCTTCGTATACTGGAATATCTTTTCCTGTCACTTATAAGAAGCACTGTATAAGTATACTTTTGTTTTCAATATTATTTGCACAAGCTTTCCTCACCCTCGTTGTTTTTTTTTTCCCCGATCGGCGGAACTCACACGTTTCTTTTTCTCTTTCGTTTTTGTATTGCCTGCCCACCCTTCCCTACCCTAGTGCGAAACGGGTGAGCCTTGCTTTTTCCTTGGGATAGATCCGAAAGGAGGAGTAAGTGAGCGGTGCCCAGGGAGCGAGAGTGCAGTGCTAAAATCGTTCAAATGTGTAGTTAGGTAGATGGGAAAGTGCAGATGTGGAGTGGGAGACAGGTAAGTATCGTCGCTCGTAAATCCGACAATCAGTCAGTATTTGGGGATTAGCCGCACACTAGTCCGACCCGACACGACCCAACAGTTTAATCGCCTGCTCATCAGTCCATGGGGCCGCCATTTTGACATTCTGCAGCTGTCGTCTGCAGCTTCCTCATTGGCTATCCATTAGAATCGGATCGCAGTCGTGTCGTAGACAGCCGTAGACTGCCACGACCCCGATCACCTGCGTCGAGACGCCCCCGACGTCACGGTGAATATATCAAACATGTTTGATATAAGAAACGTTGTGAAGATATCGATACTCGATGAATTTATATGTTCAGACACGCCCACCATTGATCATCATGATATGTCTCCCAGAAGAAGAAAAAAGCACACTTACCATGGCATATCAACCATGTAAGTATGGCATTGATCCAACCTGCATGTCCTTATTGAGATTTCTAGTTTACAAAACCATTTTCACTATTAAACCCAGTCAAATCATGAACACTAATGACATTAGATTTCATAATCATAATAAATGTACATATCATATATACTAACCGACAATCATATCAAGTATGAAGAACATCAAATATAAGGTTGCAAAGATATAATCATTAATATTAAATATATTAGGGAACAATTGGACGCATCTACTCATCAAAATGTTTCTACCATGTAAGTATGACGCTGATGCAATATGCCATTACTCAGAGAACTTGTTTACGATTTAGTCTATGGCGCCCGTTTGAATTTCTCAACACATTCGAGACCCACATAACCCACGCGGAAATCAGGTGGATGCCACATGGTTTTACCTCATTAGGTACCGATGTAAAACCCATATTTACCCACTGTGGAATACAACTAGGCATCCCTTGGTAAACACACACTAATCTCCTCATGATGTAAAACCCCAAATGGGACCCAATCAGTCATCCTATAGAGTTACCTCAAACTTAATTTGACCACTTGTAGCCATACTATAGCCCACGTGGAACCCAGAAATTCATTATACGGTTTAATCACATTATTTGCCCACGTAGAGCCCATAGTTTACTCACATGGAACACGACTGGAAGTCCCAGGCTATATAGGTTAACCCCTCACTAGCATGCCCAATTAAAGCCCAATTTTGTACATTCAGATTATTGTACATATGGCAATCCTTCTGGAAGCGTTCTTTACGTTGAAACACAATGTTCAACTCTCACTCCTCTCCCCTCCCCCCCCCCACCTCCTCCTACCTTCTCCCCTTCCCTGAGATCCAGTGCAGAGAGATAAATACGGTCTATATAGTCCACCTACCTTAAATGGTCTCTTTAGGTCTGGATATTTCCATCGGAAGTAAGGCACAGTCATCACTGTCATGGCAATAGCTAACCATCGACAAAAACTAAGATAGTTAATTAGCGAATATACGTCATCAGTCATTAGCATCAACAAGCAAACCGGAAGCTACGTAAGACAAAGTACAACTAATATTTATCCTTATGTACATTTTACAATATTTTTTCCCTTTTTCAAAGCTGAATCAGGGGGGTAGGTGGATTTTTTAAGTGGGGGGAGGCGGTCGGGCCCGAAACTTTTCCAGAACCTATGTTCTAAAATTACATTCTTCCCCGGAGGGGGGGGGGTGCAGACAAATATATTGTCATTGCAATGAGTATGAGAATATAGGTTTGTGTTTATAATAGGGTTGTTGTAATTTCGAACAGATACTAAACACCTCTACACAGAATGATTCAGTTAAAATAAAAATATTAAAAAGTATCTGCTTGTATACCATAGTAATAACATTATGAAAGAATGCCCCACATTTTGAAAGACAGTTTTTTTTTCTATTCATCAGCTATAATGCTATACCTCTCTGCGTGGTATATATACGCTAACATAAAAAAATGAAACTGGACGTTTCCTGAAATATCGCAAAGTGTTTTCTCTGAGTTATTATCATAATTCTTGAAGCAACGTCCGACATTTTGATTGTTTAGTATTGCAAATTAGAATGAATTTTATGATAAGTTGATCAAACGTCCCCGATTACTGGGAACAGACCCCAGATTTCCTGAATAATTTTAACTTGATCTTTTTGCTCTTATGTTCGTAGAGATTGCCAACTCAAGCTGTGACAACCACAAACGCAAAGTTCATTCATGACTCGAAGATAAAGGCAATTCAGATAATTGGATAGTTCATATCATGTGATAAGCATCATGTCGCAGTAAATGTTGAATAATAACACTTCCAGTTACCTTCCGTTTTATGGGGGAGGGGAGGGGGTAGGGTACATTTTTTGCGGATTTTCTGGGGGAAAACACAAAATGTATACTTGTATTTACCTTTACATGTTCTTGAATACTGATATTTAAAGCCTATACACGATAATTGAATTAAAATATATAGTCGAAAATAAAAAATAAAACGAGGATCTGTGACAACCAATACGTACGCTGGTACCCGTATTCCATGATATATGATGCTGTTTACTTACCATGCACGCAGCGGCAGGTAAGGGTGTTCTCTTATTGATGTGTATCATACTGACAATAACAGGCAAATGACCCTCACGAGATGCCACGAAAAACATTCTAATGGAATGAAATAGACAAGACTAAAAACTTTTTTTTTTTTTTTTTTTTTTTACCACGCTTGGTATCTTTATTGGTAACATTTTTGTGCCAATTCGAACATATTTGAATACAATAAGGTCAAAAACCTTTTACAAGTAATGATAGGTACAAACAAAAACCATGATAAATCGTTATTAACTGAACAGTATAGTGCAATTACTAAATGAGTCTTTTAACTGCTCGTAAGAAATGAAAGCTTGGCCTCTTTGCTTGAGTTCTTTCTCAAGACTAAAAACTTGGTGACTACATCTGGCCGGAGTATATGAACTCGTAACACTTAAAAGGCATTGAAGACTCGCCCCAAACCACGTGCTGCGTTCTGAAGTTTTCTTCTTGTCGCTACAAAATGCAGACATAATGAAACGTGATACCTTGTTATCTTTTATCTAGACCTGAGATGTCCATCGCTGCTATGTATACCGTGTTGTGGGTATTGACCGTAGGTGTATGTATTGACTGTACACTAGTGTCTAATTACCGACGGTAGCAAGCTGTGTGTGTATTTTTAGGGATCGATGGTGGTGTCTAACACTTCTGTTACACCTCATTCGAAACTAGGTCAGATTACCGGCATGAGACGTTTCTAAGTGGAGGTATGAAGGACGGACGGCACTATAAATACATTTATGGTTGGAACCTAGAAAATGTCTGGTCTTTGCCAATTGCAACGAATTATTTCTTCTTCTAATTGTTTTTTAGAAGGACAAAATCACCACTGCTCCAAACCACCCACGTCCATTTACACGAGTAGTACAACTTTAAAACGATGACACAGTCAAATGTGGTGTCTGGGCAAGGAAAAACAAAACAGAGAGTTTTACCTTGCTGTGGAGAAGATTCCTCCATTAATTGACCCTATGCAGGACACGGCTACGAAGATAGGCAAAATCCACCAGATCGGTCCAAGGACACGCTGGCCAAAAGTCTGAAAGAAAAACACAACACATCAAGGTAAAAGTAATCGATTGTAATGGAATGACGAAATCCCGTTTTAAGGTTATCAATATTGGTCATCAAAATATGCTAGAATTTCAAATAATGTTCACTCAAACTCAAATTTTTCACTTCTATTTAACCAGGCGCGTAGCCAAGGGGGGGGGGCGAAGGGGGCAGCCGCCCCCCCCTTGAGCATATTTTAAAAATTTTTTTTAATGTTTTTATGATATCGCTCGTAATTTCAAAAGAGAAAATGCTAAGATGCAACTAACAAGGCCTGGGAAGTGCCATTTCCAGCGATCTGGGAGGCATTTTTAGCCAAAATTTTCTTGTGCGCTTCGCGCCAACATGGTGGCGCTACGCTTAGATAGTATGCAATGCCGTATCTACGGTTCTGAAAATTTTTCTACATTTTCGCCCCCCCCCCCCCTTGGCAAATTCCTGGCTACGCGCCTGTATTTAACTACTAGTTTTATCAACCTCATTGATTTTGACCAATAAATTGTCGACTTTACACTCTTGCATGTCCGGGACTAAACAAGAAGGGGCACAACCCCATGAAAATACTTTACAAAAATTATTCACGATTTATGCATGCAAAACTTTGTTGTCCATCTTGATGACATTAAAATATGCCTTTCTGTCATATTGCAATCTCTGGTAGCGAATTTCGTAAGCTTAGTACTGTAGTTTTAATTTTACACAACATGTGACAAAAACCTTATAACTGTGTAGCAATTTGTATTGACATATTTTGTCACCAAATCTGTTTCCTCCCTTTGTGACGTCAGAAGGTATACAGACTATACGAACTTCTGCACAATGGTTTTGGTTTCCTTAGAACATTTTGGCGTTAGTCCCTCTTTTAGCGAATCAAGATCGTGCGAGAGCAATGTACAGCCTATTGTTATGATTACTTTTTTTTTTAGTCTTCAAGGATCTCCGGTTTGATTTGCGTGAGAATTTTTTCTTTCACCAGATCCCAGACAGATGTCCAGGGCGTAAAACCATGCTACCCTGGGAAAGTATTGTATAGCGAAAATCGCCTGGTGTGGCGATAGATTATTACGTGGGTTTATTCTAGAGGCCGTTGAGCTCGTAGAGACAACGTACCGTATCTATTTGTTTGGGAACGTACTTAATAACCTATAGGCTACATGTATATAATGGAACGCGAAAATATGGAACGCGAAAAGGGCAGAATTCGTTAACGACGGCGTCTATTGTGGCAACAACAATGTAAAATTCTCCAACAACGTCCTGATTTGTAGCAACAACCATGTAAAAATCGTTGTTTAGTGATTATTAATTGGTCGCGATTTTTAACAGTGCATATACAGGGGCTAATACCACGTGGAGTATATCCAGGGTACTTACTTACATGAGCAGGGGCCAGTGGCGTCGTGCCCATTGGGGCCCGGGGGGGCACGGGCCCCCCCAAATTTTGTCAAAGGTGTCATAAAATTTTGTCATAATTTAAAAAAAAAGTGTTTTCGAACAGTGTCACGACTGAATTTCTTGTAGGGCCTACGAGAAATCGGGCTTCTGTTGACTGCTTGGTCAATGGTTGTTGATATTCAGTCAAACGAAAGAGTTAAATAATTACTGGTTGATAACTAATTAACCAAATGTGCCATCAACGCTGCCATCGTTGAACAATATTATATATACGTAGTCCCAGAGTAAGTGCAACCCGTTACCTTTGCCAAAGTCAGTCAATTTTCCATGAAAAAATGGCAAATTTTTCTAAGCCTGTAACAAAGTTCGGAAAGTTAAGATAAATGTAGTGAACAGAGATTATGGGACTCCATGTGAACTTCTTGCAATCAGTTTGCTAAAAGGTCCACCAGTATAAATTTTCCTCATGATCTGATAGGTAGTTTCGAAAATATGAATAATAATAATCATTTCAAATACAGTCACAATTAACCTGGAAAATAATCACTTCATTATCGCACGTTTTACCTTAGGTTTCGCTACTTTCGCTTTTTCTGCCCATGTTTTCAAACGGCATAGCTCTTTCTTCACCCAGTCACCACTTCTCACGGGCATGGGCGGCGATCATGGATCAGCCAGCACAAAAATGTTTCGATTTCTTAAATTTTGGGCGCTTCTGGGAGACGAGGAAGTGGTAAACTGAGGAATAAATGGCGATCACTTCCTTCGAGAATATTTCCCAAAATACAAAATTGCCGGAAATTTTTATCAATTTTAGGGGTGTTGCTTACTGCCATAAGGCACGGGAAGTGCCGTTTCCTGCAATCTGAGGGGTCTGCCAGACGAAAAATTTTCTTGTACGCTGCGCGCCAACCCGTGGTGGCGCTCCGCTTAGATAGTCATCACCTGCTCACGGGCCCCCCCAAAATTTATTTTCGCACTACGCCCCTGAGCAGGGGTTTGATTGGGTGGATTGGTGGTAGAACTTACAACTCTTCTTCCCGTAAAGCAGCCTTATCTTTTAGAAGTTAGAATATCTGTCAGCCGCATAACTTGTCTTGTAAAAGGGTAGACCATTGTAGAAATTGTATGTCAGGCGGTGTCCAGCCTTCTGCGTAGTGCCCGATTCCGGCGCAGTGCTCGACACCTGATCAGTGCCAGACACCCGAGCAATGCCCGACACCCGAGCAGTGCCCGTCTCCTTAGCACTCCCCTGTACACAGGCAGTGCCCGACACCTGCGCAATGCCCGACCCCTAGCAGTGCCCGACAATAAGGAATGCAAGACTGCGAGGCAGTGCAATATATGTAGGAACAAAGTTAGAGACATTTAACTATAATATCATGAAAACTTAACAATGCTCTCTTCAATGATTTGTGTTTTCCATTTTATAAGCTTTCCATTCTCCTCCCCGTCACATCCTTTCTACCCGTAGCTTCCGGTTACACAACACGGAAGTTGTTGGCGTTATTGTGTTTTATTTTCCTTCCGTTAGCCTGAATAGGAAAAATAAAGAATTCAGCCTCCCGGAGAAGTTTTATGTAGAGCAAAATAGCAAAATGACTGTACAAATCAGTTTGAAGTGAAATGAACTAGTGTGTTCCTTAAGTTTGTCTTAAAGTATCGTCTTCGTCATACCAACTGCAGTGAAAAGTATATGCCAAAAATGGTCCGAATTGGTGGATAAATATGCAACTTTATATCCATTTGAAAAGATGCAAACCATTTCTTGATCTGGCTGTTCCGCAGTTGACTACAAGCTGTTCCACTGCCCACCACCATCAGTTTTGTTAAAACCGTGCTTATACTTTTTGTTGAATCTTATAATTGGTACAACCGCTATTACGGTACATAGCCTATATGTTTGTCTGTAAGCTATGTGTCCAACGGGCCCACGCATTGGTCGGGTATTCACGCTTTGTGGAATAAGTTTTATGAGAAAGATCTTAATTATGATTCACTAGAGCGATAAAAGATATTTAATATTTATCGTCATTTTATTCGTAATAATGCTTTCAATTACGTAATTTCGCAATAAAAGACCACTACGATGAGGGTGGTGTCGATGGGGAAATACTGAAAAGGACTTCAGAATTTTTGACTCGTTTATGATATTTTTCAACAAATGGCTTGATATCAGTAAAAAATGATACATGAGAAAAGAAGAGCGTGGAATGACCTTTTTAGTGACATGTTGTTGCTTATGATTTTAACATTCCTCAGTATCTTAGTGCAACATAATTTCCCAAGAAAGTAAAACGTCAAGCCAAAGTTAGCAGTCGTAATCAATCTTCGATTCCCAACTAAAAATCATCCAAATACTTGTAACTAGCTTCTGCATTGTACATTATCATAGTAATACATACCACAGCTACTGATTCTGAAGCTAGTAACTCAAATGGAGACAATACAGCGAAGTAGGCAAGGTTGGTTAAAAGGTACAACGCAGTAACAGCGGTAGTCGAGATGACTATAGACATGGGAACGTTCCTACAAGGGAAACGTGAAAGCAAGTGTCACTTGTTTGAATTACCACTGAAATAATCTTATAAAATATATCTTACACGGATATACTCGGATAACGACTCAAACATAACAAAGAGCGTCATAAACAGTCTGAACACAGCAATTAACTACAGTTGTTTATGGAACCGTCACAAAACTAGTAAAGTTGACCATGAGAATTATGTCATAACCCAAAAAAGATGAGCTGTTAGTAAGCTACCATACACCACCTCGTTATCATCTTGCCCTGGTAGTTATAACTTCGGTTATGTTACTCTTGTGTCTATAGGCCTGTATGCTCGATCGGCTTGCAAATAATGTGAACATGAATGTTCAGTAGATGTAATATGAGATAAATCTGCCAGGAATCTCATTTATGGTTAAGTGTCATAGCGTTATACTCACCGACCTGGATTCAATATCTCTTCTGTGACCTGTGGCAGATATTGCCTGTTGTGTAAAGAGACTTAAAAATGTTACGTATGAAAATATCATAAATGATTCTTTGATATTCACATCAAGATTTTGGAAACTCCGAGAAATTTAAGTTACTAATATGGTAAATATTATTTGTTAATATTCAGCATATGTATAACGAGCCAATGGCCTACACTGTATTTCATTGCGTTACAAGGGACCACTTACTGAGCCAATGGCCTACACTGTATTTCCTTGTAATGCAAAACTGTACTGTGCATAAAAACGCTAGTAAAACTGTAATGTGTGACAAATATAACCACTTACTGAGTTAATAGCCTACACTGTATGTTCTTGGATATATGCCTGTACTGTAGATAATAAAGAAGACTTTTAATACTGAAATTGATTGGCAAACTGAATTATCTCTGATGTTATTCTCTTACCATCCAGAATAAGCAAATAGACCTGAATAAAAGGCTCTGGGGAATCTAATCCACGTCACACTCTCCGTATCGAAAGATTCATGGAAGCTGTCAGTGTTACCTGCAGTGTGAATATGAATAGATGATACGTGCTGTGTGATTCTTAACACATACAACGGTGACATGAAGCAAATT
>KN891363.1:8210-35268 GCA_000934455.1 Apostichopus parvimensis
CTAGCTTATGCTTTCTCCCTTTTGTATTTAATTGTACATGCTGATTCTTGTTACACAACTTTCCCCAAAGTATTAAGCTATTTCTGTCCTGCACTAATTGTTGTAAGTTACAGCAGTGTGAATCTTGATGTTTGCATCACTAATCGTTTCTAGGAAAAAGTAAAGGTCTGCACGTTACCTTCTTCTTTACTGAACAAAAAAGTGGCTTTAGAGCCTTAGAGAATCAAAAGTTGCCAGTTGCTTGAAAATCAATTAACATCCTTAACGCAGCATAAGTTTGTCTTCCACAATGTCATTGTGGCGTGGAGCTGCCAGAAATTTCTTCATATTGTGGTCAGTTTGAGGTTTTAATTATGTATGTTTCTGTTTCATGCTCAATCTTGGTGCCTTACAGAAGAAGATAATCTTGTAGCCGTTACCAAACCTTGACGGGCGTTCTCAAGCCGACGCACGAGCACGAGCTGCTCAAGTGACTTTCATATCTAGGTCACTTATGATTTTTTTAAAGAGAAAAAAAACATGGAAATCCCACCATGGTGATTGACAAATAAATTGGGACAAGATCAAAATTCTCATTGCCTTCGAGCATTTATAAATAATTTATGTAAACTGAAGACATCCCTCGTACCTTCTGCAATCGTTTTCCTTCCCTTTGAACGAGGAGCCTGTCCACGTGAACGTATTCTCTGCCGGAAGTAGACATCAGAAAAGGCTGTGAAGTAGAAGCAGACGATAGTTCAACCGTCTATGAAACACTAGCAGCTGTTTTAGTAACATCTATGTGTAAAACTTCAAAACAAAAGGCAAGGTGATCAGAGCCCAAACTTGGCTTGATGGAATGTACCGAATTACTTCTCAAAACTTAAGAGGAGAATAAAAATTATACAAATTTAATCACTTGTCATTTAGCCTCTGAAGAAGATCCTGCTAGGATCGAAACGTCAGGCCAACTCCCTTTTACACATTCTCTTACACAGGCTCTTTAGTGGATAAGCAGTTTGCTAACAGTTTTATTTTATTTGAAATTTAATCTTAATTTACTGTTTATTAACCTGGGATATTGCAAGCCAACGTTATATTTCTTTGGAATTATCATCACAAACAATGATTTCCAGGAATTTCCTCAAGACTGTCTGAAGTTCCAATCAAAATGTCTATCACCCGAAATCTTACTCTCGGTAAAGGATAAAATGTGCCAGCAATTCCAAGAATTGTTAAAATTGGGAATTTTCTAACGTCAATTATAGTAAGGAGGTAGGTGGGTGTTAGACAAAGGGAGAAACGAAAGTCACAAATTTGTTCATTTGGTTTCTTCTTGCATATGATAATTGCCTTAATCCGTGTGTTTGTTCCGGTCGGCTTTTGTCTTTAATTGGGTAACGCCTTAAAAATATTTGTGCCTCTTTGGCAGAACACCTGTAAGTAATTATGCACAAAGTGTTATTCTATAGCTAAAGGCTAACACAAAGCTATATACATAAACAAGAAGAGACCTATTCTTGGACAGCCACAAAATTAGTTTCTTCAACATTGCAGAAGTAAAGAAAATGGTAAAATGAAAGGGAAGAGGGGTTATATATAAACTTCATTTAGTGGTAAATATCGATGGCAAAGAAGATAGTGCACACATTGTACACAGAAAGAATTGTTTTGTGAGGTCTCAAGCAGTGTTTGTGCTAGGGTCATAAAAAGAGCAGGGAATGCCCCCTGTCAATTTATTTGGGGGGAGGGGGATTTTCAGATTTTTAGGGGGGGGCATTTCATAATCTTAGTAGTTAGATGTACGTAATGAATCCCGTACCGAGATTTAGCACAAGTGCAGTACACATTGTCGATCATTGCAACCAATACACACTGTGCACTAACAAAGCCAGTGTTTTCTTTTTTGGAAAGATTTGATCACTTTGATTTTTACTCCTTACAAAAAGCAACAGAACTAAATAATATCCGGCTTGTTATTGGAACTACATTAGTTTAACTACAGTAATGGTTGCAGGAAGTACCAGAAAACGTTGCAGTAAGTTCACCCCATGAGAAAATATTTCTGCGGGGCCTTCTAGATGAATTGCGGGAATCTCGCAATCGTGCGTCCTATTGCGAACAACTGGTCGCAAGTCCATTGTTAACAATTATCTGTTAAGTATGATGCAATAGCAAAATTCAAATGGGATATTCTGGTGGCTGAAATTGATTGCTTGACAAAATTGCAAAAAGCTTTCTGCAACAACATTAAAACACCATCATAGCATTTTGTAAGGCAAAAGATATTATTTTAAAGAGTTTGATGATAACTTGTTTATGCATCTGGCAACAGCAGAGTGAATGATATCACCATGGCAATTGAGCCCTAAATGTCTAATTTTCCTTTATATAATATTTAAATTATTTTTCAAAAAAAAAGAGGAAAATAATGTTTCTACAAAAACATGGCATTTTGGAACAAAATATGGGTCACATTACAGAGTATATTTAACAGTTATTTAAGGCCAGCATTGCAAATGTATCACATTTTCAAGGATAAACCAACAGATAATGGAAAATTAAATCTCTTTGATGACTATCTAACATGATGACATTTGACACTACCTACAGTGCAAACAACGACCTACAGTATATATATATTTCGTTGTTCAACAGTTCGCGTCTATTTGGGGAGGGGAGCTCCGAGGTTGGTAAGGGAGGATTTAGCCAGTCCAGATACGTTACGCAATCATTCAAACATGTTTCAAGTTAGGAACGAGATATAAAGGTGGGGTTTTCAATTAAAATGTGCCGCAGACAGTTCCCTTTAAGAGAAGTGTTACACTTTCTGTTATCAGATTATCACTCTTAAGGCACTTTGGACTGATCCAAGCATTGGGCAAGAAGCTGTCTGCCAGAACCTGGCGTTTCCAATTATGTAGAATTTGATCAAAGGAAAATCTGGAATAGGTAAACTAGCAATTACTCCCTACTTAAATACATCGACAGAGGGAGACGGGAGGAATGAATGGCTGGCTATTAATGAGTCTTTGTATCCTACGGCGATTTACATTAGTGTAGAAAGCAGGTCGGCACGGTAATGAACTAAAACATTGACCTGTTTGTGGTACCAATTCAGTCTCTCAGTTAACAGGGTATAAATCTACTGCATTATAGTCCAATGTTTTTCCCCAAATCATGTTCAGATTATTACCCATGGATGCTTCTGATTGTCAGCTGTCATATATTTGAACTGTCTTTTCTTTAAATTGTCCATGAGAAGGGGGAGGGGGTGAGAAGATTGAGTTTGACTAGAACCAGTCAAATGCGTACTTAACCTTATACAGAGTTATACGCTGGTATTTCAGGGAATAATTTATCCAGTATCACATCGCAAAATGCGATGCAAAATGCGATGCAAAATGGTCAAATTTCCAAAAGTTCAAAGATATGTAGCAGTTTTTGTGTACACAGTTAAAAACATAGTATTTTATATATGAGACAAAATTCAAAATGTGAACAGGAAATTATTTCCTGTGTGTTGAGATTTTCTACCTCTCCTGTTAGAAACAACCTCAAAACAGTTGATGCAATGTTACGAAATAATCGAAAACATGAAATTATCCCTGTGACCAGAGGAAAGAAAGTGAACTTGGTTAAATTCGACCAGAAATATGGTTACTGTACCTTGACTCCATCCACAAATGAGACTGTTCCTTGTTTAGGGTACTCTCTCCTGACATTTGACCTTGGCCCGTCGGCCTTGCCACCCCGGTCACTAATTAATGGTGAAGCATTGGTATTGTGGTTTGGTGAGTCGCTGGCTGTAATTGCAAGGAGTGACGTCTGGAGACCCTGCGGCAGCTCCGATCTGACTGGTGCTGATATCACGGTTGGCTCATCATCTTCCTGCGAATGTCTCTTCTCTGATACCTTTCCTTGATCCCTTTCAGATTCTTCCTCCACGTGACATTTTCTCTCATCTATCTCGCATTCAAAGGAGTTATTGGCTTGGTCAGTTGTCAGTAGTTCCTTAGTCACCTCTGTGTCATTCTGATGTCTCCCAAGTGGATGACGATGATGATGATGCTGTTGGTGTGATGTCTCCGCATCCAGTGTATCGGTCTGACCTGCCACCAAGAGGGAGTCGCTCTGGAGTACTTCCTTTGAGCATGCCTTGCTCTGCGCCGACTTCTCCGTGGCTTCCCCTGATTCTACATCCGGCCTGGCGGTGGTGACCGGTATGAATGGCACTCCCAGGCAAACTTTACCATCCGATGAGTCCTCTATGTCATGGACTCCTTCATCCGTCATATTTGTCTCTGACTTTCGGGATTCTGACGAGATCTCCTCATTTCCGAACACCTCTTGACAGGTCATGTGATTATTTAACACCCCTTCCTCATCACTCTGACCATGAGGAGCACCCCTAGGAATGTCCTGACACCTCGACCTCTCCTCGTCGTTATAACCGTCGACCACCGTCTCCACCCTGCTGCTCTTTCCTGCACCTGTTGGGCATCGGCTATCTGCTCCATTCGTATCAGTACTTTCAAGTTTCATCTGCATCTGAGACTGTCTCGTGGCTACTTTTGCTGCAAGCTCTCTCTGCAACCGTCGATGAAGGAGAGGGGAGTACGGTGACACTTTCACACCCCGGTTCTTGTCTAACTTTCTCCTGCATGATAACGAGACCCTCTGCATCGGTGAAGACAGCCCCGGAGAGAATATGTACTTCCTCCCTCCAGTCGATGTCCTGTAGAAGAGGTTGGGGTTGCTCATCGGACGAGGTTTCCTCAACGTTTGGGAAGCTTTGGGCACTGGGGACATAACCTCTACTGTCCGTTGCAGTAGAGCCGTGACATACCCAGTGGATTGTCTGATGTAAATCAAATAAGAAAGCATAAAGTACTATTAAATATTATCAAGCAAATAAATTGTTCTCATAGAAAAATCTGAAGGAAAGCAACTCAACTTGACAATCATAACATGGCAAATTGTGATACTTGGGCAGTATATGTGTGCTTGAGACTGCAAACTGATCAAGGTTTTTGCCAGTTTTTAGTCAAGTCAGCTTCGACCAGTGAAACTTTGTTTTGCGCTCCTCGGACGATCAGATTGGAGAGGTCAGTTGAAAGACCACTGACAAACAATAAAAAAACAAGCTCACATCAAATGAATTGAAATGGGTTGCATTCAGTCAGGGCAGTTGGCATCAGCATTAACACTCTCTTCAAACTGTTAACCTTAAAGCTTCTCTATGCATTCGAGTATTACTGAGTACAAACTTCTCACCCTCACTTACAAAGCCATCCATGGTTTTGCCCCCAAACTATATTTCCAACTTACTCATCCTTACAAATTCCAACTCGCTCACTCAGATCTAACAGTACTATTCTCCTTAAGCCACCTAACATTAAAACTAAAATGTACGGTGAGCGTCCTTTTCAATCTGCGACCCCCTAACTCTGGAACACTCTCCCCAACCACATTAGGAATGCACCTACCATAGACAATTTTAAAAGAGTCTTATAACTCACTTATTCATGTGCAACCCTCATTGGACCTTGTCATTTTTCCGATCCTTTTGTGTACCTGTATGTTTAAGTTTTTGTTCTTATCTGTTGTATTTCTGTACTCGTTTTGTTTCTTGTAAAGTGCATTTAGACTGCTGGTATAACGCGCTATATAAATAAGTAGTATTATTATTACCAATGCATAAATTAAGACTTACACCTATTTGGACAACCCTCGTAACTAACTAATAGAGCTGTGTGCATACAGCCATCCTTTGGATGCTCCTAACTAACAAGCAATTAACAAATAAGTTAATTAATGTTCATTCTGATGCAAAAAAAAGGTTTCTGTCCCACCCATTAAATGTAACGTTACTACTTCATTGACAAACTTAGAATTCCTATGAATAACTTCATTTCGCCTTGTGCAATTCTTAGAATTTAAAATAAAATTTCTTCAGGTGTAATAAACATTTACTGGATTTATATCGTACCAACCAATTGTGAAAATGCAGCACAATATTGCTCAAAATATGATAGCAAATGATCGAGCTAAGACACATACCCACAACAGTCTTACATCAAACATTGGTTAATTAATGAGCAATTTTATTTAATTGTATCTAATTGAGCAATTTTATTTAATTGTATCTAATTCTCAACATTTCATTGTCAAGACGCTTTATCATATTAAGACACAAGATCAAATGAAAATTTGTAAAATGCGGCAGTTCCTACTACATTCACTTTTCTCATTTGAAATGGAAACTTATTGGTGAACGTAAAAATAGTAATGGGATTCTACAATCAAACAGTAAAAACGAAATGGACCCAAATCATCTCGACAAGTTATTTTAATTAAAGCAACTGCAATACGGTGTGCACTAACCCACCTACACGATGTCTGGCTACTTTGTGTTTCCTTCAATGATTCCTTAATACAGAGATGACATTCACTATAATGAATGTCGCCTACCTCTATAACTCATTAGTCAATATTAATTTAACACTTCCTTTGTTCTAATAATCCTTATCGACATTTTGTTCACCTAGTCATAGCTATGTGCTGTTCAGTTTCCAACCGTGAATAAAATGCTGTTGTTCAACAGTTTCTTGTCTATTTGGGGAGGGAGGTTGGTGGGGGTGGGAGGGAGGTTGGATAGTAGTGAATGAGAACAATGTATCGTCTTTAACAATAAAAAAAAAAATATGTAAATTAGCATATCACTGCAGAATCAGGCACTTATATCGTACTGTAGTATGATGTCCATTCTAAAGTAGGTGAAAAATCTTAGTCAGATCAAATCCAAAATTCTAAGCCCACATGAAGTGTGTGAAATAACAGAATGTATGTGTAACCTTTCCACTTACCCCACTGCTTTTCATGACTAACAAATATAACGACCCTATCGCACATCCGACCAAGACTAAATCATTTTTCATTCACAAGACACAACATTGACTGTTCTTTTAATGTGCTGAGGAGTATTTGGTATCACTCAAAGGTTGTAACCGGTCGGAAATGTTTGCCTTACAAAGGAAAGGATAATATCTAATTTTGAAAATGTTTCTTTTATAGTTTTATTTTCCTTATTTTCCTTTTTATTGCTTCTTTCTTTAGCACGCCTTCTGCTCATGTCATCAGCATGAATCTTAAAGTAACTCTTTAAATATCCAAATCATCTTCGACAGTCCACGCTGTTTTCCTTAAGTTCACCTACCGACACAATTCCACAGCAAGAGGAACAGTCATTTCAGGTTCAAACCTTATACAGTTCTCTTTGCTTTACCCGTTTTGATTCTCTCTTGTTTACTTACTTTAAGACGGCTGAGATGAGCTCTGACGATGCACCTGCTACATTGAATCCATCCAGTTCCAAGAAGGTGTCCCCTTCTTTGACCCCCACTAAATCAGCAGGACCGCCTAAAACAGGGAAATAACAAGTACATTAATGCTCCCATCAAAGTAAATACAGCTGCCTGTTTAATGTAAAGAGCACTTTAATCTTCCATGATAATCGTCGGTGACAAAACATTATTTCAAGCACTAGTTCAAACAGAGCGACTCCCCAGGTGATATTTAACCGTGCCAAATTCAAAATTAAGTCAGGTTCTATCGCAATTAAACAGAGAATGTCAGGAATAATAACTCCAAATTGAGCTACATGCAAGTACAATGATTATAAAAAAAAATTTTCCAGAAAATTCTTGGCCAACTTCCCACTTTTGAATGTCAACAGGTAAAGGAGCTCAAACTTTTAAGGACAAATGTAAACCCACACTTCTCCCTTCCTTCTCCTCACCGCTCTTCCTCCCTCACTGCTCTTCCTCCCCCCCTCTCACCACTCTTCACCCCCCCCACCCTCCCCACTGCTCTTCATTCCCACTGTTTTTTTTTTGTGAAAATTATTGGCCAACTTTCCATTGAATGAAGACAGATAAGGAGGACAAATTTGAAGACATACCTGTACCCCTCATCCCCACCCCTTCTGCTTCTTTCTCACCTCACCATCTCCCTTTACTTATTTGGTGAAAACTGTTGGCCAGCTTTCCACTTTGGATGTAAAGAGCAAAGGAGCTCAAATATTAAGGGCTAATTTGAACACATACCTCTACCTCCCACCAACCCCCACCCACTCTCTTCTCAATCCCATGTCCACACAAACAATTAAGAAAAGTTACATTTTAACATTGTGATCCAGGGTGGAACAATTCAAGTTTCGGAATACGGCAGTTGTCATAAAGTTCTTCACTTCAGCATAAAATTAGGCTTCAAGTTATGTGACTTAATGACTCAAATTTAATTGTTTATTATAAACATGATTTCCATGATAAACATACATGTCACACCATCTTCACATTTTCTCTGGCTAGTATAAAATACTTTACCTGCATGAGTTGTCCAAAGAATTAAAAATGTTAAAATTTACTGACTGATAATTTTGCGACACGCTCATCCAAATTTTGGAGAATCACACAATTGTTAACACAATTCAGTGCCCATATGCAGCTAATACAAACTTAAGTTCTATTCAACCAATTATTGATAAAAAACAGCACTAAAACCCTGTTTTTATCAATGGCAACAAGATAAGAATTCAAAAATAATGCATCTGAAGAGGATAAGTAGGGAAGTTAAGGTGAGCAGGATGTGGGTTATCTGTAACCCCTCTCCTCCCCCCCCCACTCTATGTATAGCCTTGCAAGGATAACAAACAATGTGATTAGATCAATAATGAAACAACGATAACAATCCATGACCTTCAAGTACAAGCCAGGCCTCATCAAAATTTCATATTACCTCGTTATCCTCCAATGAGAAATGCTAAGTTTGTAAACTTGCCAATCTACAGGTTTCATGTAGACTGTTAGCCAAAACATTGATAACAAACGAGGTCAACTCTACTATTAAAGGGATTGGCTAGTTGTTCTCATAGATTTGATTCATGTAGTTTTCTTGCCAAAGGTAGTTAATTATTCCTTCTTAAAAAATGAATCAAAATCTCCCTATCACAACTATAAGAAAGCCATCACCTCAAAGCGTTAGACCTCATCTGTCAAAACAAACTCGTAAGGACTCGAATGAGGAATGCAAAGTTGGTAAACCTGCCAATCTACAGGAGCTCCAGTAAATCATCAGCTCAGATGATGTAGGCTGTTGTTATCTGAAACGTTAATAGCAAACGAGGCCACCACTCCTAACGAAACTTAGCTAGTTGTGTTCGTAGATTAGACTCGTTTAGTCTCTTGTCAACGGCAGTTACTGTAATTATTGCTTCTCTAATCGAATAAAAAATCTTCTCAAGTCTGTGAAGTATTACAAAATCTTGTAAAAGCTATTTGGACCTGCTTAATCCTTATCTGTGCTTTTACTATAATAAAAATATATAATATAAATAAAATTGAAGTTATATACCTGGTTGAACCTTTCCCACAGAAGCCTGGATAGTGTTCTGAAATTTAAAGCCATACTTCCCTCTGTGGTCTCGACTCAGTGTCACCTACAGAGACAAGGAGACCCCATTGTAAAAAGGGTTTTAATATGTCTTACTTAAGGGGTTGCAAACTTTCCAACTGAATATTTTTATTCGCATCTATAGGGCATGAAGGTTTTGGAATACAAGCTCCGTCTGGGTACAGAAACAATTGTATTCTATTGTAACAATAACACCAGCTGATATGTATAAAGACCATAATAATTTACGTCGCTTAGAATATATGAAAAGAACCGCTCTATACATGCTCATACAACAGACATGGATACAAACCACGCTAGACAGGTTAGATTTTACTATGTCTTTGGCCTTTGCCTGTAATCGTACAATAAGGTTTTCTCATGTATATCAAAATTGAGACACTCCAAAGGTAAAAGATGATTATGCTTTCTATTCCAATAATTTTGAAACTTTCTTATTTTTTTTGAGAAAACAACTCCATAGGTTTCCCAGGAAACAAGAAAAGAAAGACAAGAAAATGACCACTAATAGCTGACCACTAATAACTGACCATTAACAGCTAACACTGCAATGATGTTGAAAGGGATGCCTTCAAATCAAAGACTTGACAAATTGGTTGGGAACAGGAGGTCTAATCTTGCCACAGTTGGCTGTATCACTCAGAGTCAGAAGCAGTTATAGGATTGAATATGTAAAATGGTTGTTGCTTCCTTACCCTCTGCATATCCATCAACGAAACATAGAAGGGTTTATCCATGATCAGCACATGGAGAGGGATTCAGCATTAAAAAGTACAATTTCCTGCATAAATTATTATTTTAACAAATAGATGCATCATCTCTGAGGTATTTTGTTGATTTTTATTTAATACAAACTTAATCGGTTTAAGTATATAGACACAATAGCTGCAGTTGCATAATTTTTTTCAACCAATAGTTATTATTCCTGGGTCTGGGCTTTAAAAAATTTTTCTTACATTAAACACTCTGAGTCTTGGTAAGATATTATTCTGCCTCTCTCTACCATTCATCTCCTGAAGAGGAGCACCTATCTGATGATCAGGAGGAGGAGGAACGGCCAAGTGCTTCCTGCGGCCTGTCTCAGCCTCCAGGAGGTAAAACCACCCATTCGTCACCTGTGGGAATACATCAAAATGGCATCGTTGAAAGAGAAAGATGCAAATACTTTTAAAGACAAAAAAAAAACAAGTTCTCACCACAAAAGGTACATTTGTAGGTTCCTACCTGCATTTGTCAAAAATAACCTACCCTATTTTCATAAACAAATTGAAAATTTCTACTATGAAAGCCTCTCTTTCCGTAAGATTGTTTGAAAATGGTGAATCTTCGCACCAAAATATAGTTGACTATTCCCCCCTCCTCCCCCCCCCCACTCCCTTGAATATCAGAAAGTGCATTTACAACATTCATGCAGCTATTGACATACATCTTATTTCTTTACGCTCATTGCTAATCTATTACCACGACTGAAAATGTCACCCTGCGGTAAAACCCAGTATAAAAGCTTCTGCAGCTCCTTGGGAGCGTGACAACATTCTTTCATGTGGTAATTATCTCCATACCTCAGTACTATTCCATCTGTCACAGCACATTACACATTCACATCATGAAATGTCCATGAAACTATCTAGGTTTAACAAACTTTAATCGAGTTTTTAAAATGCCTTTCGAGCGAAATAATGCAATCTGTTTCTGGGTGCCTCCCGAGAATGACGCCTATTAGTTTTCAGTTTCATGACTTGATAATGTCACTTTCCTCGTTCCGTACATTGTACATGATCTATTTAACTGATGAGGAATGACACATTTTCTAGTCCGTTCGACCGTTAAAAGCAGCAGGTTGTGTTTTGAAACTTGACCTTTTCCCCTTTCTTCGTCAGATATATATGGACAAGCAGTTCTAGGCAATTATTGTGTACGGTTGCTATATATATATTTATATCGTGAGAGATGCTCAATATCTCAAGATATATAAAGTTTGTTTTCCTTTTGTGTAAATGAAATGGGACACTGAGCCTAGACATATGATCTTTACATTTATTTCCATTAAATGTTGAGGGTAACTAGTGGGCATTTTCTTTTTTTGGGGGGGGGAGTGGGGCAGAGGGGGGAAGACAAGACTAGTAACATACTGTATAAACTGCTCTAATTTTGGCACACCAACTTTTGTCAAGAAAATGACATATTATATACCATCACAGCATAATAAGGAATAAATACCTAAGCAAGGTAAAGATCACACTTAAACATATCCCAATAAGAATTAAAAGTAGCTAAATTGAATTATCACCTTCATAAAAAATTTAAAATGCAAAATGATAAAAAAATGTTGCTGACATTTTATACCTCCTTTTTCTTTTGTGAAAAAAATGGTAAATATACAAAACTTATTTTTTATTAAAAGACTAATCTGACCTGTCTCAATGTCAAGCAATAAATCTCAATTTTTAATGTTTATGAACTTTATGGTTAAGCTACTGCTTTTTCTCACTTCTATAATCTGCCTATCCCAACCTGCCAGCAAACATCCCCAACTCCCCCAACCCCCCCCCCCTCCTCATCCGCAACTCTCCCAACCCCCCTCCTCGAAAGGGAAAGATATTGAGTCACTCTTACCCATCTTGCAAAATTGTGTGGGATTGTGATGGATTGCAAAGTCTGCAATGACTACAATGTGGATCGCAATGTCCGTATTTAATGTTACGGTTAGATTTGTCTAACACGGCAGTATGTATGGAAATGTTGAACTCAAAGCCTAAACCAAAGTGAATTAATCAGGTCACACATTAGGAGTCTATGCATGGTAAGTTCTATACTACCGCCCTCACTACCTTTCGGGAAACATTTTATACTGTAATTTGATTAAAGCTTAAGCTAAACTGACTAGGTATTGGACTACCAGGTTGGGGCAAAACTCATCACAAAATGCAACTTCAAAGAAATGCAACTTTATCAACATTTTCAAATACAGTAACAATTTACAATCAATGAAGACACGGCCAAGTTGTAGTATACAGCTATCAATTGCTAGACCTTAACTATGTACAAAACGAAACCCCCCAAAAAAGAGAAAAAGTTACCATACAGTACCTTTCAACCAACAGATAAATATCCTTGAGAAGTTAGTAGAACAGTTCACTGATTAACTAAACCACAATTAAATGGATTAAAAACTTCTCACAGCCTAGCAACAGACACACAATTAACTTCTTCTCTATGTATATAGCACATATAGCAATGCCCTTTCATGCTGGTTGTATAATACCTAAGAAACCCCTAGTTAGTTTGTCAGACAGGAAACCGGTTGCTGAGGAGGGTTGATAGGGTATGAGTCACATCTCTCTGTCAAATGTTATATCCCTCCACAAGACAATAACTGTTTTATTATTAATTACAGATCCGCAAATTAACCTGCTGAAAACACCGACTGGTATAGTTCTGTTAATGTTTGTTTCCTTTCAATGAGATATGTGACCCAACAGGTTATCAGATTTAATTTCATTTGTATGCCAATCAAAGTTAGACAATAACTAACGACTTAGAGATCTTGTTAAGATGAAATGGCCCCCGTTGCAGTAATGAATAAAAAAAAATTAAATAAAAAAATTTGAAAAATAGAATCACTCTGAGAATTTAAATGTTTGATCTGATATTTGCATGTGATTAACATTAATGTCAATACATGTACATGGGACAAACTTTAAAGATTGGAAGTAATTTGGGGGGAATTTGGAACAAGCCTTAACACCGCAACAGTTTCATTAATGGTTTGAAAAGTTAAGTTTTATTACAAATAATGATGAAAATAAAACTTTTTGAGAATTTTCAGAGTATTCAAGCGGAAAACTTGTCGAGAATCACATGGAAACATTAAGTCATTATTAACGTTAACATTCATTTGGTGGGAAAAACCTGGAGGGATGGTCACACCCATCTTATTTTGTGTAATACTATTTAAGCTCATTCAGTAAAACTGTCCTAAATTGTCCACCAAACAGAGACCCGTAGAGCTAATTTGAGGAACATTTTCACTCATCAATCACTGGCATCCCTCTTGAACCTTTTCTTGGAACTGAAAACTGCACCGAAAGGTCAACCACTCAAGATTCTTCTAATCTGAGAGCAACTGTTTACCTGGTAACAAATTTGTACCAGGCTCAAAAGATCTCACAGCGATGTAAAGTCAATTTAGATTATAACTGCCTTGAGCAACCTCAGTTGTAAATAAATAAATCAAAAAAAAAGGAAAACGGCTAAATTTTAAAACAAAATGTCAAAATGTCAGACAGCGGGGGCACACCCATTTGCATCTATAAGTCACACCCCTAGCAAAGTTCTACTCATCAATCCATACAAGACGTTTTCGAGAACAAATTTTAAAGCCTATAGCAAGCCATTATTTATCTATATT
This sequence comes from Apostichopus parvimensis, assembly GCA_000934455.1. Classification (NCBI taxonomy): domain Eukaryota; kingdom Metazoa; phylum Echinodermata; class Holothuroidea; order Aspidochirotida; family Stichopodidae; genus Apostichopus; species Apostichopus parvimensis. The sequence goes on from KN891363.1 coordinate 22,075, forward strand.
ATTTACAATTTACCTACACATGAACTAAAGTTGACCTAGGCAAGTTAAGGAAACTGCCATTTTTTAGACCAATGCAGAGATAATAGGTTTAACCTTTTACAATTCGATTAAAATCTTTTCCCAGAATTTTTACACTTGTCCCGTGCAAAAAACATGAGCAGAGTTTTTCAACAACAATACATCAAATTCCAAACTAGTACCCAAATTTGCTGACACATTTCTTTTTAAAGGCTTTTAAATTGCTAAACATAAATACAGAGTAGAGTTTTTCGAATGTCCTTTCTGGTTTCCTGTTTGTGAATTTTTTATTTCCTGACCTCTAGAAGAGCAATGTTTAATGCAGGAAGCCTCGAGTCACAGTCAAGGCTAGAGAATTTTATTCTTGTCGAGTGTAGGATGCTTTAAGCAGCTAATTGAAATGTCATCATCTAAATTAAGCGACCCATTGATGTACATATCCCACTAGACACATGTGACTTATTTTTTAATTTACACATTATTACTGGTGCATCGTACTGTATAACACAATGTTGAGAATGCAGTCGTCAAGTTGTTGAGGCAATGGGCTTGCGAGTTAAGGATTGTAACCTAGGGGATGTCCCCAAGGAAGCCTTGTAGACTTAATACACTGTATGTATGGCCTCCCAGAGAGACAGTTGGAATCCAACACTGTTGTGTGTGTGACATGTGGCCAAGATTGAACTGTGGTCAGTTTTGTTAGAACAACTTTATAAAACAGTCTGCAACTTTTACTACAATTTCTTTCTGCTTGATTAAAATGTTATAACAAGCTTGAAAACTAACAAAATTAACTAGATTATGGAATGAAAAACTTCAGCCTAGATTGTAATATGTAAATTAGGCATACTTATTACTACAAAGGGTGTTAGACCTATTGTACGTTAAAATAATGATATCTCTTTCAGAAAAAGTTGTGGATTTCCTGAAAAGATAAACATTATCTTGTGACACTGCAGCAACATTAAAAACAACTTTTGTGATCATGTGAGTATCATATTAAAAATAAAGTAACAAACATGACATGCCCTGTCTAGGTTTTAAAAGGATATTTTCTGTCCAATCAAAGTTCTAATCAACAAATGGGCTTAGAACAATCAATTAACAGAAGGAAGAGGTGTTTCAAGTGTGCTTGATAACTATATTGTATCCCTATCCAAAAAATGAACAATTTTCCTAAAAAGTTACTAAAACATCAAAAATGTCATAGAGCAACAAATGATGAGCTTTCTTCACCTAGCATCATATCTACAGACAAAATCTATCTTCTCACAAACTGGGATTTTTTAAATTATTGTCTTTCTTTTCAATACAAACATCGACAATCCCCTTCAACCGACGGCAGACATACTGTACCAACCATAGTTTAAATTTGCATAAAAAATCTAGAATGATTTTTATTTTTATTAATTTGGCAAGGATGATAATTATGACCTAATACCTTCTATGTGGTCAAGGAACAAAAAATTTGTTTCAAAGTTTTAACTACTTAGAATTGACTACACTCTCCTAATCATCAGAAGTAGATATTTGCTTTTGAAGATCAATAATAAGACCCAATTGACTGCCTTTAAGCTCTCATGCGGAAACCAAACTCTAAAAATATTACAAGTTACAGCTATTATTATTATTCTGTTAAGATTTAGATAACCAAAGGTATGACTAACAGTGAGTTACATGTAAGGTGATGATATGTGTCGGCTGAAAACAAACAAAGACACGTCTATAAAGGAAAAAAACTAATTTGTAAAAAAATAAATAAATGCAGCTTTTATCAGTTATTTTCATACATGACGATAACAGCTGGCTTACGGTATAAACTTTCACACTATTGCTCTACGTGACAGATCTGTTGTCACTCTGTGTTTACAACATTTATTTGTGATTCTTGTGATTGTCTTCACGTAATGAATGACTTCCAAGAGAGTTCCGTTGACACTAAACAAAATCAAAGCAAACTAATAAAAAACAGATAAACTCCTGCCTTGGCAGAAAGCCGTTCTTATTTTTCAATCTTGAAGCTACACAAAGATAAGGGATATTTTGTCTATCCTTCCCCTCCTCCCTCCTCTCCCCCCCCCCCCATCCCCACCTACTTATACTGATATCAGATACCTGAAATTGGAAGTTGTGTTCAGACCTAAAGTAAAAATTATTGCTAAAACCTGTTTTACTGTAGAATAGCCACCAGTATATGGGGAACCCATGAATAATTTAGCATAAATTTACTGGTCTCAAAATGATAGCTGAATATTACTCAATCATGTTTATTTACAAGAGTTGTGACTAAATCACTTTCTTGCAGGTGTCGTGTCGACATGTGGATATGACTATTGAATGAAGATAAAAGTAGTCGTTACTGATTTTACAGCTGGTTTTAATGGGTTTAAACTATTTATATTTCATAAGATAAGCCTACAGTACAAGTAACTCATCCTTTAAGTAATTTTATTCTGTACTGCCACCATACATTAACAATGTTTACAGTATCGAAATAGTTAGCTTATGATCGTAAATTAAGATTACGACTTTATTGAATCACGATAAGAATTCATTTTATTTCGCAGGTCAATAATTCAGTAAAATTTATGTTCCATGACATACAGAACTAGTATATCAACTTTATAATATTATTCTACTTTAATGTTTCCAGATGTATGAACAACATGTACAGTATCGCAGTAATAATGACAGCCGAGCGATTCCTTCTGTACATCTTATCTTGTCATCAAACAGTGCTTCAACGGAAAATATGAGGCTACTTTTATTACATATTTAAAAACGTTGAAAACGTTTTTCTTTTGCAAAACAATTATTGACAATTTGTTTAGATCTACCACATTTATATAACACTAGTACCTAGTTAGCCTAATTTGCATATACAAATCGGGGCTACCGTTAGTTACTACAGTATCACCAGGTCATTGGACAAATAACTGGCTATCAAACTCTATCTTTTTGGATAAGAAGACAAACTTCATAGTTTGTACAATAAATTACACTTAACTGGACTACTGGAATAAACTTTTTGAGAAGTGAAATATGTAAATGAGTGTAAATCCCCCCCCCCCTCCCACCCAACCCCACTTCAAAATGAATCTGCGAATGATAACCATCAGAATGTGCAGTCGCATACTTTGAACAGAGGATTTTGGAAACCAGTCTGAGATGAGAAATGAAAGTAACGAGGAATACCGAAGCGATGGGTGCCATCAAAACAAAAGGAAAATTAAAATATACCAATATATGTACATAGCGTAAGGAGAGACTTGGGTTATGGTCACTTCAGGAGGTACTTACCTTATTGTTAGTAAGTATGTGCTTCACACCAAAAGACATAGAGCCAATAAAGATAGAACTGTGAAACATAGCAGGAGAGGAAAATAAATAGGCCATGCAAAACAAAGAAATATATGAAATGGTACAAATACAACAAAAAGGAGAAAAAACAGAAAAATATTAACCCAAACCTTCTATTCTAGTTAGACTTGCAAGAGCTGTTAATAGAGGGATAGATGTATTCTACTGTACTGTAGTAATAATCAAAGTTATGGATTTATGGAATAATTAGTTACAAACTACTTCCTGCAAATTTTCACTGGGCCAGTAGCCAGAAACCATGATCAGGTAAATAAGATACATCCAAGCATCCTGTGTTGTAGACTTGTAGTAGTTCCGTAATTCTGCTAGTATTCTAGCATATTTAGCATATTCAGTATATTTACCCATACGCTTACTACCCCCTCTTGGCTCTTAGATTTGTAATCATACTGGAAGCAATTTAGAACTATGACCTCTCTCTAAAACACTTCAACGTATGTACACAGGCGCTGAAATTCACAATATTTGCCAGGTGCTTAATACACGAGTACATAACAATCTTCTGGCTAAAATCAGTTCCCACATGTATTTTCATTGAACTCATTATACTAGAGCAACATTAATTTTGCACTGGCGGAAAAATGCAAGTACCTCTCTTGTACTGGTAAATTCTTAAATATACTAGTAATTAGCCAGAAAACAGCCCTGAATTTTGGTGCCTGGGTACATGATATAGAAAAGCAATTTGGCATATTCACTTTAAATGTACTATCGATTAATACCTTTAATGACCACATACATGTCTCTTGTTGTCAATACTGCTCCAAGCTTTGTAGTTACTTACTACACAACACAATTCAAAATATCAGTAAAATCCCAAAGTTTGTTGTTCAAGTTTTCTCTTTTTCTAAAAAATATTGGAATACAGCTTGGATGGAGTAGATATGGTTGCTCATATAGCATGCAATGATTACATAGTTTGCTTGCACATCTAGCATATACTGAATACAGAACATGCAACTCCCTCCTCACCCCAAATACAAGTATTAAATAAAATACTTCCTTCTACAACATATCACACGAATATTCTCAGACACTCTCCAAACATGTCATGATTACATAATATGCTTGCACACCTAGGTAATGCTGATTGCATAACATGCTAACTCCCTCCCCCCCCCCACCCACATTAGAACTAAATAACATGCTTCCTACTGGATCATATCAAACCAACATAATGTGCTCACTCTACAAGCAAAGTGATAACATTAAATGCTACCTTCTGGAGCATATTATGATATCATGTGCTCATCCACTAGTATAAAATAAACATAACCTTTGGACACCTCAAAGCATACAATTATGTTATAACACCATCACCTCCCTACGTCCCTCTCCCCCCCCCCCCCCCACGAAAGACACATTGATTACATAACATGCTCATTCTCAAAACACACGATTACATAACATGCATACCCCTCAAGCATATAATTATTACATCTCCCTGTTAGTAGGTTATATACTAGTACGACAGTGACCACATGGCCTAATTGTGCCAACAGCATACGTACTCTATTTAGACAAAATAAGTGTGGTTACCTTTTCTGCACACTTTCAAAGACTGTTAGGACGATCCTTCTGCCAAGCTGCAAGTCACCCATTGAGCTACGTGGAGGGGAAAGTTAGAAACAACAAATAGTCCATGAATGTGCAACTTTCCAAAATTGGCTACAGACAAAATTGCCCAATGCTGGATCCCCCAAAAGTAAACTAAGATCCTCTCTCAAATGGTCAACCTTACAAAAAGATGTACTTTGAAGGAAAAATGATGTTATAACAGCTTTATTTTATCGATGAAAATCATATCAATAAAAGAAATAAATGGAAACAAACCAGGAATATAGTTGCACCACTTTCAATCATGGACTGACCGAAACCAGCAGATCTTCTATGCATTATAAAATCCATCTTTTCACTTATTCATTTTTTTTTAGAATTCAGCTAATCATCGTTTTCGTCATTTTACGGAGGGGATATCTTTATCTGATTCATTATGATCATACTGTGTACAAAGCCCAGCAGGTACAGTAATTTTACAACAAGGTTCAGAAGTTCGCCTAACTCAATCAGTTGCTACTTTAAAGTCGGTCAGCTTGATACTTACAACCAAAACACTTCTTTGTACACAGGTTTGTTCTTCTTCTTCCGTAACTTTGTAAACTTTCTAAGGAGCACTTCATCTCTGGTCTCCAAAGAAACCTATGAAAAGGCGAAAAAATATAAGGATAAAAAGTATAAAATGAAGAGTTAGAGCAAAATGATACAAAGTGCTCTTCCAGACTAATTATCTTTTGCAGCAGCTTCTCAAATTGAGTTTGATTAATTTAACGATGCAGTTTGATATTTAAATTCCCACACCAATGTGGACAATACCCCATACCAATGTGGACAATACCCCATACCAATTGTGGACAATACCCCATACCAAAGTGGACAATATATCATACCAATGTGGACAATATCCCGTACCAATGTGGACCCATTACTCCATGATTCATGTTCATTTTAACTGTTGAAATAAAGTTAAAACTAAATCCAAAATATTAAAGAAACACAATGTACAGTAACATCAAACTATGTTCTTGATTCATATTGCAGTGCCACTGTTGTGTGTACCTCGGTATATTTCTTGAAGTTTGACATGCAGTGTGAGAGTCCACAACATTCATAAGCATCATTTTCATCTCTCTGTATCTCTTTTCCTTCAAGCTTTTTGCTGTTTATGTTTATCAAATTGTCATAAGCTTACTCACCTGGACATAGGTACTGAGATCATGATTCACAGACTCAAAAGATGCTTCAAGAACTGCACAAGAAAACAAAAAACATGTATATATTTTTATATCATTCTCTCTTTCACTTCATGTTAGAATTAACTTTTCACATGACTGGCAGACAGGTAATCTACAATGGTGATGTCCTGATCAAAAAAATTATACAAATTTCGTTGGCCAAAGAATATTCCAAAGATAAGAGTACGGGGGAAGCAGCTTTATAGTTATAGATGAGCAACACATTTTATAAGATAGTGTGGACACAAATGATTCCATACTTGAAATACAATTTCATAGTTCACACCCTACTTGAAGTGTGTCCCTAATTGTAGTCATATTGTTGCATGGTAGAGTAATTCCATGCACTTATACTCCCCTCCCCCCCCCTCCCCTTGGAGTTGTTTTTGTACTTGCTGCCTTTTTGATGAGCTACTAGTGCAAGATTCTTGCTTAGAGACTTGAACTTGAACTCATATGAAGGGTGCTTTACTTGTGCTCATGTGAAGGGTGCTTTACTTGGGCTCATGTGAAGGGTACTTTTAATTTTACTCATATCAAGGGTACTTTGAAGTACTCATATGCATGGTACTTTTTTTGTACTCATAAGAAGGATACCTTTACTCATATGAAGGGTACTTTTACTTGTACTCATGTGAATGGTACTGTTACCTGTACTCATATGAAGGGTAGTTTACTTGCGCTCATATGAAGGGTACTTCAACTTGTACTCATATGAATGATACTTTTACTTGTACTCATGTGAAAGGTAATTTTACTTGTACTCATATTAAGGGTACATTTACTTGTACTCATATGAATGGTACTGTTACTTGCACTCATGTGAATGGTACTTTTACTTGTACTCATATGAATGGTACATTTACTTGTACTCATATGAATGGTACTGTTCCTTGTACTCATATGAATGGTACTGTTACTTGCACTCATGCAAATGGAACTTGTACTTATACTCATATTAAGGGTACTTTTACTTGAACTCATGTGAATGGTACTGTTCCTTGTACTCATGCAAATGGTACTTTTACTTGTACTCATTTGAAAGGTACTTTTACTTGTACTCATACTCATGCAGTTGTAATCATACAAGCAGTCTGCTTCAGGCTCTCATAACTGTTCAAGTTCAAGAAGAGGAAGAGTTTGTTGGATGCCTTCTCTTACCATCCACTAAAACACGGGATGAATTCTTGTATACTGCCACCTTCAACTGTCCTGGAATGATAAATCATACAAAGTAGAATAATCAATGATATACCGTTCAAACAAGCATCATTGTTTTTCTTATCTTTGGCTTTGGTAAATAAGTATGCTTGGCTGTATTTTTAAGTTACTAATGAGTAGATGAGCCAGATCATGAGGAACAATGGATCACATAAGGAAAACTTAATGAACTTCTTGCGAACAGGTCGGCTCTGCAGTTGTTATTTTTTTATTCTTTTTTGGGGCTTGGGGGGATGGATGTGCACTTTCCTATATTTTTTTAGTCATTTCTACTTTATTCATAGTTTCATTTTGATATTAATTGATTTTTTTTTGTGCTAGACCGTTGTTACTTGTGTCCTTGAAATTCCTGCCAACTTGTTTAAGATGGTTCCGCAAGGTGATCCTACCCTGCAGTAGGTTTTAAGTCTCACCTTAAAAGAATTGACATAAGGCATACATCTCATGTTCAAAGTCAGTTACACAGAGTGAGAGCAACATCAGAGAAAATACTGGGCTGGTATGTCGAGTAATGTAGCTAAATGTTTTCAAATGTTTTGTTAATGTTTAACATTCGCATCAGTTTACTCTAGGCAAATACTGGATGGAAGAACAAATCCTCAAGGTGGTACATATATAGATATCATGTGCAATAATTTTGTGTTAAGACTTCACAGAACCTACAGAGTTCAGCTAAACATCACTGATTAAAGAGCTACTTCAAATCAGTATTTCTTGGTGGTTCACAAATCAGTAATCATCTTGTACAGAGCCTGACAGACTATTTACGATCATTGATAATAACTTTATACCTACCTTTGACCGGTGACGTGAGACACGTCAGACTTCGTGAGAAGCTACTTCTACGTTGGAACTTGAACCTTTTTGACTCTCTGCGGGGAGTAAAGCCACCAGAAGTTTCATCCTTCGCAGGCCTTTTGCGGAACAAAGTTGAGGTCCAACCTTCCAGGTGCGCCTGGCTCTGGCTCACGTTCCTTTGCATCTGGAGGTTGACAGATAGGAAAGCACTTATTCATTGTTAAATCATGATTAGCTTAAACCTGTACTGGCTTCTAATGTCCTCCCAAATCAACATAAAATGTGAATGATCTTAACCGGTGTGCAAAGAATCTTTTCACCACTATCAGGGATCCCAAAGCATCATGGCATTGGTACAAAACAGACAATAACTGTAATCACGAAATACAACAAATCTAAAACTGAAACACTCTTAGTTTCAGTCCAAGACTGTCCATCCCTGCTGCACAGTCGCTAATGCACAGAGCTCAATCTGAGAAAACAGGCCGGAGAGCATTTTGGATTGGCTTAGTAATATTAACGCATACATGTGGAATATTCATGCTCAACCTAAGTACACTATAATATATTAAATTTCTCATTGCCCTCTTTATTAAAACTGTATAAAGCAAACTACTCTAAGACAGTTCCAACTGCACATGATACACAACACTAAAATATTGTATACAGTGTTCGACAATTTTTTTTTCAAAAGTAGCAGTCGTCAGGCTATTTTGTCCTGAGATTGTGGTAGCCCCCAAAAATTGTGAAAGCATGTAACAAATTTGTAAACATTGTCTTAACTTCCGTGCCCATATAGAAACAATATAAAATATCAAAATTTGCTTCCGGCCCGGCCTTACTATTAGTGCGTAAATCGTTTGTACTCAGCATCACATGACTGTGCACACATCACAACGCCTCTTCGTCACAACTTACAACACAAAATATTTCTGACATTTCATGTGATGATCATGGATAGAAGCCATTGTTATTTTTCAGTAGGATTCTTAATTTTTTAAATGAACAATCACATCCCCACCAAATTAATATGCATGAAGTTGTGTGCTGGCAATTTATTTGGAAAAACACTAGTCTTTCCTTCCTTACTTCTGTTGTACGAAACGCTACTCTGTTTGACCAACTATGTTCAACCCCTTAAAAAAATGTAATCAAACTGAGTCACAAATTTGTTTGCGAAAATGTCAAAAGATGACATCGGGTGACGAATAAAACTACGAATGATGTGGAAAGACATTGGCGTATCCTAACTAAGAATTTCCACTATCCCTTGTGTTTACCACAACTGAACATTTTCTGCAACCCACACTAAAATGAGATCATCTGAAGGGTTTAGTATTCTGTAATTCTTAAGTATCTTTAGTCTATGTTAGTTTCAAAGTAGAGCCTAGACTAATCTATAGTTAGGCTAAGCCTAGGCTCTAGGCTAGTCTTATTTAGCCTGATGCCCTACGCTTACTGTAGCTTTGCATTTGTAAGTATTTGTAGGCCTAACGTCAGCCCTATCGTACTTCTTAAAAGTCCCTTTTGTTACTCATTTGTCTTAATTTTTGTCAATTTCACTTTTCTCGAAGGACCTTATAAGCCTGTATTGATTATTAAGTCCATTATACCTTGAGGGACTAAGTTAATCCAGTAATCTTCTTATCAAATCTTCGAGGGCTTGAAACGGCAATATATTGTTCGCGGGTTGGATTTTGAATTCGTACCTTTGTACTGCATGAACAACCACCCACACTTTGTATACAACTAGAACTGAACTAAGCAAACACGGGCAGATTACGTAATGTATACCCCGACTGCGAGTTGTGATTTTGACCCTGAGCTAAATCTTCGTAATTATTGAACGCGAAATGGGACATATATTCGGCAACATCTAATGTTGAGGGTTACGAATCACCCGTGGGCCATCATTATGATCGAGATTAAATCAAGGTTGTCGTTACTCAGGGAGCTGAAATGAAGTTACATGACGAAAAACAACCCCTTGTTTAAACGAACTGACACCCTTGACTTTTCCGTTCCTAGCTTAATCTCCTTTAATGGCAAACTGAAACGAAAACACATTTGGATACAGTGAAACTGCATTGTCTTCTATACATTCATCCATCAGGTCATTGTCTCGAGTTCCAAAAAAGTTTATTGCAGATTAAGTGGTCGTAAGAACTTCCAAGTCTATTCTCTTTGCATTGTGAATGAAAGCGATATCGAAATAATCAATGGTTTTGACAATATCATGCATTAGATAACCCTTTAAATTGCGGGATTTGAGATTGTGATTAGCTCCTTGATTTATTTTTTGCCGCTTTTTCAGGGTTATTGAATGAGGCAGTCTTTATTACCAAAACTAATCTGATACAACAATGAGTTTCGTTGGTTCTTCATCGGCTATTGTATTAATGATTGTTGTTTTCCTTAAGGATTATTATGGTCGCTATAATCTATGTCTTCTTTTCTTTTCTTCCTTTTATATATTTTTTTACAACTTACGTCTAAGCTTTAGTACACAATCAACGATGTCCGTAGCTACACATTACGGAAGCGCACATAGGACAACACATTGACGAGTTACAAAAATAATAAAACGGTAAATATCTGGTAATTACAGTACGATTTGTATTGAACTAGGTGTGCACCATGGTAATGAAGTCGTCATTGGTTGTCCTTTCTACGCATCCGTACTATCTCGTTTTGTTTCTAGTGCTGTATATGCCAAATAGTTCGTAACACTCGGCCAGACAGGAGCTAGATGAACTGAATATCGGCTGTTTTCCAGCGATTTTCGCAATCTGCATTAGCTTCTCTTTTCAAAAGCACAATCGTGTACGTACAGTTGTACATTCCTCACGACAACTGCAGGCGAAGTTTCCGTAATCTATGGGGTCCTGGTTTGTAAGTTTTTGGTACCTCCACTTCCAAATGCAGCTCTTGAAGTGACAAACAAAATTATAGACGTGCTATGATGGTCATAAATGGTTCAAAACATAAAACACACCTTTAAGCATATTTTGAGTTTGAGTTATTCGCATGAGTTATTTTGTGGCAATCTAGGTATTTACATATTTATATGGTTACATCCACAGAGCACATGATTCTCCAATCACCAATGGTACCTAGATGCTGTTTGTTTTTGCTTTACTTTACAGTCAAAATGACCCGGCCGGGTTCGAACCTGGAACCTACCGATTGCTAAACCTCATTGCTTCAAATGCCACCGCCTTTATCCATTCGGCCACAGCACCGGTATGCCTGGTAAAGAGTGAGGGAGAGTCTGTTTTGGAAAGGGCGAGGCAATTTTGTCAGAAACTAGCGAACTGGATTACAGAACCCTTTGAAGTGTACATATAGCTGCAGTCACCTTCTTTCACAGGGCTATTGCCCGGTTGAATTAATCCTACACCCAGGGGCGGGATTTGATGTTTGAATGTGGTGGGGGGAACCTGGCGGAGGCAGTGGCGGAGGCGGTGGCGGAGGCGGTGGCGGAGGCGGTGGCGGAGGCGGTGGCGGAGGCGGTGGCGGTGGCGGAGGCGGTGGCGGAGGCGGTGGCGGAGGCGGAGGCGGTGGCGGAGGCGGTGGCGGAGGCAGTGGCGTAACCAGGATTTTTTCAGTGGGGGGTGCGCTGGGGGGGCTTGACCATTTCCTGGGAGGGCGTCTTGTTACTATCTAAGCGGAGCGCCACCATGTGTTGGCGCGCAGCATACCAAAATTTTTAGCTAAAAAGGCTTCCCAGATCGTCGGAAACGACACTCCCCAAGCCTTGTATGCAGGGGCGTCGATCCTGTTTGAAATGTGGGGGGGTGGAACGTAATCAATTCAAGTATTCCGGCCACAAGTACTATCTAAGCGGAGCGCCACCATCGGTTGGCACGCAGCGTACCAAGAAAATTTCAGATTTCAATACCTGCCAGATCGCTGGAGATGGCACTTGCCAGGCTGGATAGCAGCCATCTAGTTGCGTGATTTCGGGAGAAAATTACAAATCCGTCACTCAGGAAATCTGCAATAAAGTTCATGCGGCCTTAATTTTTGGTGGATTATTTCTGTTATTAGTGATTCCAATTGACATGAACATTAGAACCCGTGCAAGTTGACAAATGATGCGGCGAACTGGAAACCCCAGCCCCATTTTGCCCTATGTTTCAGGATAGAATACCCCTCATTTGTTCAAACCCATGGCAACTAACAATCTGTGAATACATTTACTTCGAAATGGGCACATTATATTGCACCAAGTCGGTCAAGGAATGACCCCAGGGCTTCAGATATAGGCCTATAGGAACGATGCCTCAAAATGTTCCCGGACATACTATAGGCGAAGGAAGTTATCCGCCGTGACTGCATGTGAGTTTCTCGACTTGCCGTCCTGAGAGTCATACCACAAAATTGTGAGTTTGACACCGGCATTGACATTTTTCGACAAATCTGCAAATTGCGCGTGGAAAATAAGGAAAGATAGACTGGGCTTTCAGCCAAGTAACATACTGAATGACCGAACTATATGTCAAACTGACATGATCAAAGATTGCGTCTGAAACATTATTAGGGTGATAGACTGATTTTCAGCGATAGTATTGTCTCCTTTCTTGAAAATTTGTTTTTTGGTTTTAAGAGCATCAGGGTACTTCCCAGAAGTGAAAACCCGGCCTATGTGCTATGTCACGTCCGGTTTTTCAGCAACTATACCCTACTGCCGGTCCGCGGTCGAAGGGTCGTTCATGAGTGGTCATCATGGAGATTCGAAACCATTCAGACCAATGATATATTTTTCGCACATGTAAGTTTTTTTCGACACCCAAAATCCCCGTGGGGGCGACTGGGGGGCGACAAGCTTTCATGGGGGCTATCGCCCCCCACACCCCCCCGTGGCTACGCCACTGGCATAGGCGTACGAGACGGGGGGCAGGGGGGGCAGACTGCCCCCCCCCAAATTTTCAGAGGACAAGAAATTCGGGCAAAAGTCCTGAAAAATTCGGGCAGCCTAAGA
>KN891363.1:39096-54333 GCA_000934455.1 Apostichopus parvimensis
TGAAATTGGCTGTTGCTATAGGTTGTCATGGTGAAATCGTGTATTTCTTAGGGGTGTCCGAACTTTGCAGTGTTCCGAACTTCGCAATACTGACTATACTACTGATAAACCCTGGCATGGATGACTCCAGCAGCAGGTGTTACCTATCAGTCAATGCAGACTTCTATGGCAATGAGTTGAATTTCAATTCCTTTCAATTCTTCTTTACACAAATGTTCCATACAGCAGTGATTAACCGCCCACAGCCACTTGTAACCAATCAGTGTTTAACAAGCACAGATCAAGGGGTGGTGTGTGGTGGGCATCCTTCCACCCCTATCCCACCCCCCCCCCTCTTCAAGCTCACACAATGTTTGAATGCATCATTTGTGGCCTTGATATGCTTAAGGATTGATTTATTGATGGTTAGGAAGCTTCCAGACGTCATAACATAAAAACATGGGTCCAGTGCTGTTTGGAATCACAAGATTCACTTCCTTTTAATAGCAAGGTTTAAGGTAAATTTATCAGCCCAAAGACAATCGGCATCCCAACCATGCAAAATGTCTGCCTATTACAATGTCATCACCTCCTCCTCTGGTATTGTGACAACGGCTTATAACTGGATAGGCAGCCGAAAGATTAGCCTCTAGATGTAACTACGTTTATTAAATAAATGACATTAAACAGCACTCTTACTTTCAAGAAACCAATACCAAAACATGAGACGAAACAGGGAGCTACGAAAATTGACTCCAGTAGTAAATAAGAAACAATTTCATAAAACACAAATATTAGTTAGAGTGTTCCTTTAGTTTTACTTTTTTGAGACAGGTGACAACATTTCTTGCAAAATCTAAAACTGGGATGAAGGACAACTTTTTCTGGAACGTCATAGGCTTACTTGTTTAAAATAAAAAAATAAAAACTAAGAAACTGCACGGATGGATTAACTTCAAGTGTGAACTAATCCCTATCTGGAAGGAGACCAGAACTTATTTCATGACTAATCTGTGCTAGTTTATACTTTTTTTTATACTTATCACACAAACGATAAATATTTCTAAATACTCTGTTTAGTACTAAACTAACTTTGTTTACAAAACCGGTCTAAGAAGGTGTAATATAGTAGTTAAAAGCTTTCTTTTAATCAATTTTCTTTAATAAAATTATAAGCACCAGTTTTGTAATGACCAAGATCTGTCATCAAATCAAAAGCAACCAATGAACTACAAAAACATAAAACACAAAAAATGAACAGTATGTATCATTCAAATGGTATGTATCATTCAAAATGTGAAGCAAACCCTGTTAAACATCAAAGGAATCTGAGTAGTAATTGGGTAAGAATTGCTATTGAAAAACCACCAGTTATGACGTCTTGTTGCTTGCGTCCATGCCTCGAAGACGAGAATACTCCTTAAGTCTGTAGACAAAAATAAAATGCGACACAATTTATTGAGTCCCATTAAAAATAATTCCTTGACATTTTAAGGTGAAAGATATTCTTTTACTTTGGTATTAATCTCTTAATGTTTTCTCAATTTTAGGGCAAATTACTGTTGAAATATAGACATCCATACATAATACATATTACTGCCATGACACTGGGATAAATCAAACCAACCCTCTTCAATTGAATGAAATATTTAAAGCAGAAACTTTAGGTAAGTTAAGTAAACTTATCAATGCTGTTTAATATTTAACTTCCATAGCAACATAGGTCATTGGTTTGACAAGAAGCTTTCAATTCCAGTAGTAATTTAAAATTACAAATTTGGGGAATTTCAATATCATCATTTAACTGTGCCTAGCACTATTATGACACATATCTGGTTGACAAAACGTTGAGGATTGAATCAAATACGTACTCGCCCATTAACTTTCTTTTGGTAAAAAAAGAAATCTAAGAGGGATATCCTAGTGGGACCTATTACAATCTAACTTTGAGTAATCCTCTCGAGGATTGGTCAAATTCTCCAGTGACTCAAAATGTTGCTTTAAAGGGTGTGAAGACTCGCGCAAAAAGAAACGTCCAATGCCGGTAATCTGACCTAGTTACGAATGAGGTGTAACAGAAGTGTTAGACACCACCATCGATCCCAGAAAATACACACACAGCTTGCTACCGTCAGTTATTAGACACTAGTGTACAGTCAATACATACAGCTATGGTCAATACCCACAACACAGTGTACATAGCAGCGATGGACATCTCAGGCCCAGCTAAAGATAACAGGTTATCATGTGTCATTACTGTCTGCATTTTGTAGCGAAACGAAAAAAACTTCACTTGCAAGCAATGGAAAGTTAACTTTTTTCAGATGGCCGCACACGGTTTGGGGCGAGTCTTCAATGCCTTTAAGCATCATCAGTAAGGCAGATAGGATTTTCAGATGGCTGCAGCCAGTCTACATAAGTTTTAATCTTTTATGCAATGTAGTTTCCCACAATAGGAGGAGATAATCTCTATTGATTGATGTTGATTCAGCCTTGCTGCAGGGGATTTTTCAGTTGCTGCAACTTTTATTTTTGACAGGTAGCCTCAAATACGATACAGATATTAATGAATGGTCAAGTACTGTCATAATTTTGAGGGTAAGCTCCTGCAGGAATTTCATTTTAGATACTTTTTAGCAATTTTTCCATTCCAACATTTTGGGAGCAATACTGATAACCTTCAAAGTGCTGTAAAAAACTCAACTTTTGATAATATTCTGTTAAACCAATTAAGAGAGTTGGATTAATGGGTATCATATAATTAATAAACTGTGGGTAATTGTTAGGCTTTACAAATAAGTAATCCATTATTTAGCAGGAAAGATGGCAAAATAGTTTAATTTATCAGATGTATTACTTTCTTCATAATTTTGAAAATAAAGTTAATAAAATTGTTACTTGACTGTAAGACTAAGTAATTTGATACATTCACTTGTAAATCTTGAAATGATTATTTTAAGGATATCAATTTTAAAGCCACATTCCATTCTAAACTTAGATTTGAGAATTTAATATTTCCAGAAATAGGAATAAGTTTTTCACATGACATTCTTTATTGTTAAAACTATCTTAAAAATAGTAATCTTGAATATAATTAATGTTTTTTTTATTTTTTAAAGAAAACTTTGCATTCTCACCTGACAGCATTGACCTTGATGAAGCCAAGGGCATCCAGGGGTTCGTAGTCTCCCTTGACATCCATGCTACAAAAAAAAGGCAAGAAGTTTTTTAATAACATAATTAACAGAGAAGTTTGCAACATATCTCCTCTTTAGCATTTTACCTCCCTTCAACTATCACTGCGGATGATTGCAAAATCCCTTCACAATTTCTAAATTCATATTTTATCAGGGCCAGAGCGAAACACTGTTTATATGTTCTAACTTCTGATTTCTTTAATTATAATTCATTCTTTTTAATTTATTTCTTTTTAAATTATAACTTATTCTTTAATAAATTATGTTTGAGGGCCTCATGTAAGATTAGCATTTTGTATCGCTAAATGAGTTTTACCTGTGAAAGTTGAAATAAATTAATTAATTAACTAAATAATTAATTAATAAATAAATAAACACTCGTTGGACCACAGGAACACAGAGAGAGAATCAAGATGATCTCACTGTACCTTGATTGAGCAATATGTATGGTAATATGCTCAAGCCTAAGGCCTTTGAGGTCCACATACCTGCATTAGTGTAAGATTGCAGGCTTACTTTTTTTCTGGCAGACTAGACTGAAATATCTTTGCCATCTATGAGAACCCCTACACACCTAACATGAAGTTATTCCGACCTTCTCTACCTTCAGATATCAAGTTTACAAGGTTTTCACAATTTGACCCATGGTGACCCCAAATGACCTTTGACCTGCACCAAAAACATAGGCCTGCCCTAAGCTCACCTCCATAGTACCTACCTGACGAGTTGTTCATTGTATAAACTCTTTGGTGAGTGCCTGCTGATGATAAAGGTGTGGCCTTTGTGTAACAAGACTGTTACGCATCCTTCTACATCCTCCTGGCTCTTGTGGATGCAATGACGGACAAATACATTCTCTGGACTGTACCAATATCCTGAAGAATTTTAAAAAATAAAAATATAACATTAATTTCAGGGAGTGTTAGTTTAGTCGTTTACACCGGTGCCTTTCAATCATAAGGTCCCGAGTTCAAGTCACTCCAAGATTAATGTATGTCGTCCAGTTACAGAGTTGTTGACAATTGACAATTCATGATCATGGACGTTAAAATATGAATCTAAGAGACTGACTTCGGTCAGCTTGCAGATTTAATAAGCCAATGAGGCTTCTTTGCGAGTTCCTGCTTGCAGGAGGATCTAAAATACATACATACATACAATTTCTATAATCTATGTTAGAGTTGTTGTAAGAATACATAATCTTTTTGTAGCAGTTAATCAACAAAATGGTAAGTTAATGCTTTTACCACCGTCGAAGTATCTTACCTTCATAAACCTGCTCGGTAAATCTAAGAGATAAGTCGCGCTTGATTCTCCTCATTGCCTTCAGTGAAAAGAAAGAGAAAAAATATTCATTAAAAGAAACATAAAAAATATGACCCAATGATAGGCAAAGGATAAAAGCATAAAAAATAAGCACAAAATATGAAAAGTGATTGTCAGCTACAACCAAGGTGATCGAATGATTAAAACAAGTGATTGGTTGTTTACTTTGTCAATCACAATACAAATGAGCAACAGAAAACAATAAAGCTTGACTATGATTATTAACTTAAGTGCCACCACTTAGCTGGGTATTCCACTTCCTAAACTAATTAAATACTTGATCGTTAATTTTAACATGGTGAAAACATCTTTGGGGGTAGGGGGAGGGGGTTTAGTTTGGTAAGCTGCAATCTAATTATCATCAACATTTGGCAGATTTGGTCAAATTGCATACCGAATGTAAAAAGAGATGTTTAGTGAATCTGTTGTGATTTAAGGCACTTTTATGTTATTCTTAGAAATGAAAGAAAGGAAAAACACATACAGTTAACAATCTGCTTTATCTACTGCAAAGAGCCTTTGTAGGTAAATGTATTCAAAGAGGATCTAAACAGGATCTCCTTTAAAGGCAGAGCGTCTATTTTGGAAAGGAATCGTAACCACCCAACAGTAAATCCGAGCGACTGTATCTTACCTTATCCATGGTGATATTCTCAACGTCAAGGTGAGCTTCAATTAATATTGTAGCAGCGGGACATTCATACACTCCCCTGGACTTCATACCGATGTATCTATTCTCCACAACATCTATTCTGCCTATTCCATGCTTCCCTCTGAAACAGTGAAGAAAGTAAATACATTAATCGAGTCACTCCAAGATTAATGTATGTCGTCCAGTTACAGAGTTGTTGACAATTGACAATTCATAATCATGGACGTTAAATATGAATGTAAGAGACTGACTTCTGTCAGCTTGCGGCTTTGATAAGCCAATGAGGCTTCTTCGCGAGTTCCTGCTTTAGGAGGATCTAAAATACATACATACATACATACATACATACTAGTATCCATATAGGTATATCAGTACATTGCAACAAGATATAACTTGTTTTGTGTCTCTAGACTTATGAAATAGTTTAAGGACCAAAATGTAAAGATTTTGTTGGTTAGATCTGGTACAAGAACAATCATTTCTGCCACAATATCTGTAATTTAAATATACATATTTTTAGTTTGTTCTTTTATAAGTTTGACACACATGCCATGCATAAATAATCCTTTCTGTAAAGAACAAAGTAAATCATTAGGACTGCACTATCTCTTTAATAAGATTACATAAAAATTGTTACTATGGTTACAGACAGAAACACACAAAGACTATTAGTATGTTTATAATAGAACGAAACTGCCACCTCAATGTGAAAGGAGAATCATAACCTTGCTTACTTCTCTAATAATACAGGTAGGTAGGAAGGGTTTAAATAAAGTCTTGCTGAGATAGAATTTGACATGACAGACGTTGTTTCTACTAAGTAATAATCCCGGTCAACAGTGATTGCCAACAACCACGGTTTACATGACGATTTGGGAGAACATGAACAGTTGTATGTCTTATGTCCATGAAGCGAATCCAGTTTTCTGCTCTTACAAAAGGAGCATATATACGTCAGCTACTTTAAAGTGCATATCTGGTGGTTTTTCGACATCCTCTAATCCGTTCAAATGTATGTTACATTGAATCTTTACACTTGTATTTTTCCATTGATGTATGACACGTTGTATTATTTTCTTATGGGACTCGGGAAAACTTGATCAAACCTAGCACTTTTGGAAAAGGAATTTGCTCTTTTCGGAAAAAATCCCTAGCGCTCATGTGACCGCAGGTCACCCCATAACGTACTTGTGTGGAGTCGGTTGGGGAAAACTATTCACTTCAGCACTAGCAATACACCGATACCCTCTGTCATATTGTTATTATCAAAATGCCGATGTATTGTGCAGTAGGAGGTTGCAAAAACGCTGCAGTAAACAGAAATTTAAGTTTCTTTACGTTTCCCAGTCATCAAACTGATGAAAACATTGCAGGCTTGGGATTAATTTTGTAAGGGGTTCCCCACCGCCTGCAGGCAGATAAGTATAGGCATAATAGTCAATGCAGGGGCCCTCTATAGGTAGTCTCCCTAAAGTTTTGATATATAACCAAACTCATTAGCCACAATTGCCTTGTTGTTCTAAAGTTCATACACAATTGTTTATTTTCAGCTGTGATTTACCCCATAGGTGCAGGGAAAAAAGATCATGTTACAAAAGAGAGGTTGTACACTGCTACACAATAGGCCCTGTGTGACTTAGTACTCTTCTAACACTTACCCAACTTCATTAAGGTAGAGATAAAGCTCAAGTGCATCGGTCTTCTCGGTTCCATCCTTGAGGTTTTTCACCCTGATAGGAACACCTGTGAGTTTGAAACAGTTGAAGAGAAACTCATAAACAAGGAAAGACTCTACGCGATACATAAAACAGAAGCAAACACAAACCATCAATATTAAGTCAAGGGCTCCCTAACTGGGGTGCATGAACCCCCAGGGGGTGCATGAGTCCATCCTAGGGGGTCGTGAGACGTTTCTGAAAGTCAAAACTAGAGTACTTTTTGTTGAACTAAAATCTGATATACCATATAATTTAGTAATGTACAAAAGTGGTACCTATCGACAAACTCTTTTCGCTTTCCATACGCATATATGTTGCCATAGAAGTACCGTACCATGCATGTGATAAATAACTGAATTATGAAACAGACACAGGCTGTTATGCGTATTATAGTACAATAATGACTCAGATCGTATCTCGTAAAGTTGGGGTTTTGTGGACTACTCTGGCATCCACAGGGGGTTCGTGGGGGGATAAAGTTAGGGAAAACCTGGTCTAAGTGATGAACAAATTCTCCAGACAGCTAGAGAAACCTCTTATTTCCTTTAGAAAGATATCACAGTTTTAATATTCCTTCACACACAAGACTGAAGACTTGAGCCAGTCTATTATATGATATAGACAAGCCACATATATGATGACACTTTAAGTGATTTTTCTTATCACTATGTTCACTTTCGGTAGGAGAGATCACATTTTGCAAAAGCTGAATCTAAACAAATCAATGTTTCTAGCCACTAGCCACTTGAGGATTAACAAAAAGCTAAAGGTAACTTCATGACAAAAATTGTCATCAATACAGACAGTAGACAGATTACAATCAAAACAGCACCAAACCTTCAACAGGAGTTTTCTTGCCTTCAGCTTAAGTCAATGTTTTTGAGGACATCACAGAATTTAAAGAGCAAGATGTTAATAATGGCTAATTTACACCATTACTTTACACCGCAAGCATGCTTTGACCTATAGAGCCTCTGCATGCCTTGTTTATAACATACTGCAAACCATTAAGCCCATACATCCCCAGCATTTAGATACCATAATTCACATACTTTGTGAGATGAGCCACACACACACACACACACACACACACCTGTTTGCTTGGAGTTCTATCAGGACTCACCAAACTACACAGCATGGGTCACATACAGTATTACTTGGAAATAACCAGTCATTTACCATGTTTAAATTCAATCTCCAGTTTGTCTGGCTCGTCTGGGCTTGTCAAAGGGTCAGAGGTCATCTGATACATATCTGATGGTGCCTCAATCTGCCAGGAAATAATTAAAACGAAGCATCAGGAGAGAAATATTCAGTAATGAATTATGAGAAGAAGCAATAAACCACACAAAGTACAGCTTGATAAATTCCACATGGTCAAAGACACGGTGCAATGTTCAGGTGGCATGGTTGTAAAAGATCTCTCCATCTGTCTTCATCTCCATCAGAACTCTCCGAACATTAGTTGACTGACCAAATGCAAAAAACTGCTTTTAATAATGCATGTCTATGATTATCATTCCGGGTGGAATTTTGATGTGATAAGGAATGTTTTAGGTACATTATCATTCTGTCAATCAATCAATCAATCAGGAAATTAATGTAATGCCTAATCCCAAATGTCCAAGCAATGTTCAGTGTTGCTTAGAGTGCAGACTTATGTCTTAATTCTCTTTTCAAAATTGATAACATTAGGAGCTGTTTTGATGTCAGTGGGAAGTATATACCCCAAAAGCTCATATTGTGTCAAAACAAATGTCATCTTTTTTGTCTGGGGTTACGAAAACATAGTTGTTTGAGCTTTCAGCATTAACTAGAAATATAAAAAATTTAAAATTTAACATATATAAAAAATTAAAAAATTAAAAAATTAAATTCAGTGCCTTCTTTAAATATATATTTTTTTAACTCTTAGACCATGTTATCTCTTTGGAATTATATTATCAGAATGACAAATTTATATTTAACAATATAACATTCTGTGGGCTTATATTATTTACTTTTAATGTACATAGACACTATATTTGTTTTTATCAGATCTGTGTTCACCTTTGGATCTTCCAGTATGCCTGCCTCATAGCTGATATGCATGAGGTTACCATCCATGCTCCAGGGTGCAGATGTCGTCACTGGGAGAGGGATGTTGTTAAGCTCTGCATACTCAAACAGATCCTTACGACCGTGGAAACGATTGTAGAATTCGGGCATCTTCCACGGTGCAATGATCTATAAAGAGATACATAACATGGAGACATATTGACTACATTGAAGGAATGAAAGCATATCACCCATACAAGTCACTACTACGAATCATGTAATCTGAGAGAGTAAATATTAATGTTCTTCAAGTGCTAACATATAAAGGCAACACCTCAACATAGACAAAGAAACAGGTAGGGGGACAGGGGGCTGACCTCTCCCCCACTTTTCAAATGGTAGGGGGAGGGAGGCAGGAGTATCTTTCTGCTGCCTCTTCTTTTCAACTAGGGATGAGCTCCATGGCAGTGCTAAATCATTCAACTAGATCCATTGTATAATTAGCAAAAGGAGTTCCAGGCTAGCAAATGATCATTTTTGTAACCATTTCATAGACCACCTCATAATACATCTAATTTTCAATCATTTCCTCAAAACTATCTATACTACTAGTAGATCGTCAATCAATACTCAACTTTTACTGTATAGTGATTTGATTTTTTCTTTTTTCCATGAATCACATTGACCAGAGGAGCCGGTCATAGAGGGCGCACAGTGTTAAAAGATTACCAGTTCATTCTAGGGTCAGTAGAACGAGGTGCTAAGGTTGTGGGGAGATAGGTAAGTGAGGAACGAAGTCAATATAATTTACCCATGCAATTTATCCTTTTGAAAATCACATGAACTATTTAACACTACTCGGGGGTAAGTAGCTACATTTTGATCTACGTGAAATATAAGGTACTTTACGTGAAATATACGGTACTTTACCTGAATGTCCGGCTTAAGAGCATACGCTGACAACTCCATCCTGATCTGATCGTTACCCTGAGAAACGAAACCAATGAGAACGGAGTTATACTCAGGAAGCAAGAGAAAACAGTCATGATGCACATAATGGGATTTATAACCCCAAGAAAGTATTAACAGAGTCATACTTCCATAATTAAGCAACAGCATAAGAATCTCTGGCTGACTACGTAGGTGATCCAGTCAGAAGGGATCAGTCTTAAGAGATCATCTCAGTCTTCTTAACATTCAAGTCTAGTCAGATACAGAGATGCTTAAAACTCAGGCTAAGCAGATTAGGAAAACCCATAGATATATGTAGTGCATTATTTAAACAGATATTAAACTAATGTTAGTCTTCACAAGAGGGGAGGGTGAGGGGAAGAGAGAAAGCAGAATATGAGAGGACAATGGGGCAGGGAGGGGGAGGAATGAGATGGGGGGAACAGATGGGCCTTGACTACTTAATATATAACTTGAGGGATGATGAGGGGGGGTGGTGGGGAGGGAGGGAGGGAGGGGGGTTAGAATTGTACATTAGTAGGGTTGTACCTTGCCAGTAGCTCCATGGGATATGAAGTCAGCACCTTCTTCTTTCACTACTTCCATCATTCCTTTAGTGATACAGGGTCGGGCCAGCGAAGTACCCAGAAGGTACCTGTCTTCATACTTTGCATTGGCTTGTATGGCAGGCCAAATATTCTCCAAAACAAAGTCCTTCTTCAAATCTTTGACAACATACTGAAAGCAAAGACAGAGATAAAATTGACAGGTTAAAAGTAACTTACTGAGTTGGAAATACTCACACAACAATACAGTACATACTTTACTTGAATACAATGTATGTCATGAGCTTGTATCACTAGCAATTTAGCCTCACAGAAAGTGCTAAACAAAGTCATCCCATTAAACTGCATCAAAGCAAAACATGGATTCATTTTGTTTGTATCAGGGTGACAACAAGTATATGTATTTACTGTTTTATGTATTTACTGTTTTATGTCATTGTATTTTCTAGATTGTTTGTAAAGCGCACAGATGCATCGCGCATAGTGCGCTATGTAAGATTTTATTCACATTGCATTACAATAGATGTACAGTTGATCATACAAATTAGGGAAAAGATGGTGAATACTGAATGATGTATGGGTAGTAGATAAAGAGTGCTCAGGTTGTGAGGTGACAGGTAAGTTAGGTAACAAAGTAAATACCAAGGTTACTTCCACTGAAGCATAACTGAATAATAGTGGAACACCTCTACGTTACAATGATGAAGTTTTAAACAATACAACCACAGAGGAGAACCAGGCGAAATGCTACTGTACCACAACAAGTACAGTGAACTAATGCAAGGGCAAATACTGTACCTCAAAGGGTTGATGTTAACTTCAAAAAGGGTATAAAATTCATTTTTGAGTAAATACAGACTTAAACTAGAATTTTAAATGTATTTTGCCATTTGTTTTTCCCCTTAAAATGCACATAAAATGTTCCTTGAAAGGAACAGTTATACTGTATAATGTGTCATATGACAATGATTATAAACAAAGATTGAAGATATGCACAACTACAGTAATAGACATAACTACTGTACACATATAATACTGCAGTACATGGTACACATTGAATTGTGTACAAAATAATGCACAATTTAGTGCTACATATATAATCATTGAATTATGTATAAAGCAAGTGAAATACAACCTGGAAGTATACTCTAAGTATGCAGGAGGTGAGGAGGGGAGGGTGGGGGGTCATCTATCCAAGCAGAAATACCTTCTACATTGTATTTTTTCAGCAATGAGTACAAATAGTAATTGCATGTTCCATCATGACTAGTATCAAATGTTCTCTGAATAAATAATTTAGATGATGAGAAATGTGGAAAGGCGGTGAAGGTTAGAAAATCAGATGGTCCTACTTTACCTGTAGCCATATCTATAGATGTACAAAAACTGTAACAATGGCATTGACAAGTGCTGTATTCTTTCTATGGTGGTGTTGGGTGGGTCAGGGGAAGGAAGGAAACTCAAGATGTTTTACTGAGTTTTGTGATCAGTATGTACGTCGTACAGGGTGGTGGCATTCTGATCACACATTGCAAGTTATACAGTGACAATAACTGAATGTTTCTCTTGTTGTACGATAAAAATTGAGCTGACATCATAATTGAAGAAACAAAGACAAAACACAGTTTTTTTGTCAAACTGTTCTAAGGACACAATCTCATAGAAGCTTGACAAAAACTCAATCTGCAACATAAAAATGGGAAAGTTCAACTTTTTACAACTTTTTACAAAACTTTTTACATTAAATATATAGAAAGCTAAACAACTGTGAAAATCATCAACAAATCCCTTCCCCCCGCTCCGCCCCATGCAGGGTGAGTGGAACTATGAATCACCCAAAGACTGAGGCGACTATACAGGACTA
Source organism: Apostichopus parvimensis (assembly GCA_000934455.1). Taxonomy (NCBI): domain Eukaryota; kingdom Metazoa; phylum Echinodermata; class Holothuroidea; order Aspidochirotida; family Stichopodidae; genus Apostichopus; species Apostichopus parvimensis. Next base: position 51,387 of record KN891363.1, read on the forward strand.
TAAAGTAATAAATCTGTTTATTCTTTAGAGTACAAGTCACCTCTGAGTAAACGTAAGCTCTGTTACCACGTGTAACAAGTAACCACTAAATCTGAACAACAAGGTATATATACTGTATAATATGTACAGATGTTTGAAATTTCTCAAATTTCACATTTTACCAGCAACAAAAAAACAGTCAAGCACCTGCAGAAAAGTGCATTCGCAAAAACACTTTTGGTTTCCATTGTCATGAGTTACCCTGGGAAAAGATTTATCCGATCTGATAGATAGATAGAGTAACTTTGAATAACAACGTTGAATGCTCACGTTCATGAACAGTAATACAGGTCTGTGTAGGAACGTCACTATCCTACACTGTATATTACTCAATTAGCATAATTTATTCATAGCACTGAAGGAGACTGTAGAGTACAGTACATGCATGCATAAAGCAGGCATCAAAGTTAAGTGTCTCTCTTCCATTCCTTCCAATTCTGAACTGTCTAGGAAATACAAACCACCCCAACTGTTGACCACAGAGCTCTCCGACATATCGACATTCTCATCCAGCAGTCCTACACACCAACTCTACAAAGTGCCCTCTCAAGGAGTAATCGTAAACACATGTCAACAGAAAGGCTCAGAAATCAATTTCAGCAAAAAGCAAAAGAAAATTGCTGAGAGCCGGCCAGAATATTACAACTTTGTGATTAATCAGGAGATAGGCAGAGAGAGGCAGAGAGAGAAAGAGATGAAATCTCATCCCCGGAGCTCTCTTACTAAAAAAGGAAATTACAAAACTATTGAAAAGAAGATGGTTTGTAATATATCTCACCATCGGGATCGTAAAAGTGAAATCGCTCTAGTTATATATTGAGCCATGGGGAAAAGTACACTAGAAGAGTTAGTGGTATTTAATACTTTTAAGGTGTAAAATACTCTGTTCACCTAGAAGTTGAGACCCCATAAATCAAGACAAAAAAAATGGTATTATGCGGACTTTCGCATACATTATCACTGTCTACACAGATAGAAAATTTCAATAGGAAGTAGTACAGTATGTAATGTAAGTTCAACGTTTGTAAAATAGTTTGCAGTTCTATTCAACTTTAACACACCTTAAATAAATATCATCTTTCATTCTCCTTCTTTTTCTCTGTTTTTTTTTTCTAGGGGAGTGTGGGAGGGGGAGAGTTTGGGGGAGAGTGTGGGGGAGAGTGTGGGGGAGGGAGAGAGGGTGTAGGAATTCATTTTACCCTGCATGTCTGCAACAGAGTTCTTATTTTATAAACCTGTACATCTACAGCAAGTCTGCTATACAATATCAGCTAAATTTTTCCCTGAATAACTTCATGTCATGAGCATATAGCTACCGTACAGTACTCTAGGATGATGATATTCAAGAATCTAACATTGAAATGCTAAAACGTTCCAATCTGTAGTTAGGTAGATGGGAGAGTGCAGATGTGGAGTGGGAGACAGGTAACAGAGGAGTGAAGTTAAGCTCAGCAGATTCCCTTATTCTATGCTGCAGTATATCTAGGACTGTTTAAGTCAAGTGCAACAGAATACAAGAAAAATTTGTTCATCTTGGACAGGACATAGATAGCTTCAAACGTTGCAAATTTTGTCTAGAGGCAATAGTAATATGTCCCACCCCCCCCCCTCATTGATTACCTGTGGAATATTCTAAAATTAAATCATTCCACAAGCCTTGGCATTATAGATTAAATATTTAAACAGAGTTCTATGTAGTGATGGCACTGTGAAGAAATGTACTTAGTTGTCTGCTAGCAAGTTTGTATTAACTGGGTGAAAACTTAATATCCTTTCTGATCAAGGTCTGCTATAGGACATTCTTACATGATGAAGTACAGAGTACAGCAACAGTATAGCCTATATCCAACCAAGATTCCTGCAGTACTATTCACATACAGTACTTTATTACAACCATTCGGTTGTTATAAAGTGCATTCAGGGAATATTCTAGGCATCAGATATTTGTGTAGTAGGTTTGAAAGATGTGAGCCTTTCCTCTTAAAAATACTCACTGTCCCTGTCTACAAAAAAGGTCTGCAATACATCTGTGCACTTATATAGCAGTTTGTCCATTTTGCATGTAGCATTTTTGCAAATTTGTAATAAATCGCATCCTAGCATTGAGTTCTTACTTTAATACTATTGTAGCATTATAATGCAATGAATATGGTCATCAAGATACTGCAGGATAATCAAACCCACCCCCTTCTCCCACCTCTCTCTCCCACATACATAAGTCAGGATGAACAGCCTTCAAGTGTCTTACAGTACAATATACTTCCACATACAGTACTGTAATGCACAATGAGACCAATCATTGTGAACAGCTCTCTGCTGGAGAAATAAGGCCATGCCAAATTAGCATTGGACGAAAGAGTCCGATCCCTTAGAATGGTGTATTTCTGTTACTTGATTAATAGTATAACAGTCAAAACTGTTTGACATCATCCAGAAAAATACATCATCATGACAGAATTTAATCAAGTACTCTTGGAAATTTTTCTTCTGCTTTTTCTAATCACTTGATTGGATAATTGTCTCTCCTTCACAGAGCTTATGACCAACTGGTGCTATTTGAATAACTTCGTCATGTGATCAGAAATATATTTAGACTACCTTAAAAAAAAGCCTACTATTTTGCAAAGATATGCCAGGCAAAGGAACTACAGGGCAGTTCCGTAAACTAGTAAACCTTTTCACCAAAAATTAAAAAACGTTGAATCATTATATGTAGGGTATCAGATGAAAGCTAAAACTATGGAGTTTCATAATATGTAGCTAATTTTCACAGAACACATTGTTTTCAGGCAGATTAAGGTGTGTATTAGTCAACCGAAAATATCTCAAATTTGCTTCACAAAAATCACCCCAAAACAAAATGCCTATTTTTGCCTGTGTATCTTCAGAGGAATAAATATTCTTGGAT
>KN891364.1:2196-12420 GCA_000934455.1 Apostichopus parvimensis
ATACTTGTAACAGCCTTCATATATATACTTATAAAAAACATTTCCCAGTTTCAGAAGCAAAGAGAAAATGAGCATATACTAAAAGTCTTAACGGTTGACGAGTTTTATAAAGCATAAAAAAAAGCAAACCCAACTTAAATGAAATTACTTTAATACAACAAGCGGTATGATGTAGATTGTGTAAATAGTCTTCATGGAACGTTCCCGTATTGATCTTGTTCCGTAATCCTCACACACTTAATAGAACAATTCACGGCGTTCAAATTAAATTTTAAAAAGAAGATAATATTAATAAAATACAAAACACCAAGTTTTAAATCAATTGCTTTACCACGTCGAGGGAAATCTAACATTGAATAACTCTCTTAAGCGCCATTTAATAATGAAGAAGGACGAACTAGGATATCACGTTGTGCATATTATCTAAAGTAGTTAGCGCGGTACTATTCAAACTAGATTGGATACCGTTTGATATAAATGGCATTCACCATCAATACGTACCTACATGCCTATGTAGTGTTGTTACGACTCACTTTGTTGATTAAGCTCCGTCTATCAGTATTGTGGACTACATTATACATGTTCGAAAGTGCGTTGAAAGTATTATAAAGTGTCTCAGCTCGTAAACACTAACATTGGACCGAATCCTGACGAATTTCAGCCTGTTCGCCGCCGAGTAGCAGTGATGACAACTAGGGTTGTTGCTAGTAATGGCGTTGGTACCAGTTCCACCAATACTACTTAACTCCTTTGCAGAATACGCGCCATTCTTAAAATGATCCTCATCATGAGACGACCCTTCTTATTTTAAGTTGGTAGGTCGCAAACGTAAACTTGTCGGTTCCAATGGCATAGAGCCATGCTTTATATCTACTTGGTTTCTTCTGTTGGTCAGGAATTGGGAAAACTCGCCTATTCTCGTGTTTTTGAAGGCCTATTTGTACAATTAAATGCTTGGCACAACGACATTCTCACAGGTAGTAATAGCGTGGGTATGGCACAAGGGCGTAGGAACCGGGGGTGCTGGGGGCGCCAGCCCCCCAGTGAAAAATATGGGGGGGGCGGAAGTATCATTCCGCCCCCCGGCTCCGCAAGTCAGAAAACCCCTTTTTCATTTCCAAATGAGAAAAAAATCTCATTTGGAGCACCAAATGGCATCTAAGGCCAGGTGAAAATGCAAAATTATTTACAAAATGGAGTGGGTGTTGAAGTGTGCTATATTGCACCAAATTGCATCTGAGGCCACCTTGAAATGCAAAAAAATTCCCTCCCCTTAGACCCCTCCCCCAGGCCGGCCATCAGTCTTCAGCCCCCCCCACTCAAAAGTACCTTCCTACGCCACTGGTATGGCATATACTCAGCTGTGTTTACAAAACAAAATGAATGGATGATTTACACACTACCGGAGCTATGAATACTTCATGAATCGGTTTCGAAAGTATCCGTCTTTGAAACTGATAACGACTTTGACATCAATTTGCAATCGTAACTTAAAAATACGGATTCTAAGTTACACTGTAAACAGTCTCTGTGATGTAACAGCTTTACACTGTTCACCGACTAAAACTGTTAACAAACTTTGTTTGTCCATGTAACAACATTTGTAGTGTAAGAACATAATCATCTTAAGTATACATAAACTACTGTGTCGGAACAAAACATCAGGCTCGATCCAAGTTTTCATTGTGCGGCAGAAGTTGCTACCTCAAATCTTGCATTATAAAACGAGAATCGGATCTCGTACGTTGTTAGAATTAAATGATAATAATGGCATATACGTTTAGTCTCATGCAATCAACGAGTCTCTTACCGAAATAGTAATATTATCTTAACGACTGTGTCGCAAAGTTGTAGATGACCTTTGTACACTACAGTGCAGTGATGCTGACCGCGCGCACCGAAGTCTCTGTAATTACGGTAAATTGTCATCATTTCAAAGCTTTCCAGTTTTATTATAATCAAACGTGAGTGCAACATGTGGTTTGAGTCATATCTAACTATATTTATTTACGTAAGGGTTATATTAAACTTTCATTTGTTTGGAAATAAGCAAAGCAAGTAGGCTAGGTTTACAGCACAGCTCGCTGTCGGTTCATCGTGTGCAGGTTAGCATGAGATGCTACGGCAGTGCAGTATGTTAGGCTAGCATATGCGATCGCTTACATCTAGCATATCGTCGTAGCTGTTTGGACAATCATACCAAACGTAAGCTTAAATTCAGTTTCGATTGGCTATGTTATAACGAGGCCCCAGTAGATACTGATCTCTAATCAGTGTCTAGGCCTTGCTATATAGCATTATAGATTATCTTAAGAAACTTCTTGATAGCACTTTCAGTTTGAAGCCACCGATCGGCTTACATTAAATCTTGGGGGAGTCGTGAAGACCCCTGGTCCTCTATGGCACGCCAAATGGTAAACTTCTGAAATAAGCAATCTAGGCTAGGTTTGTAGTCAATAAATTATGTTCATTGACCAATACTAGCAGGTCTATCACTTATAAAGCAAGATTTTTGACTAAAAACCATTACCGATCAATAAAACCAGGTTTTTTAGTTTGATAAATCACGTTTATCCGGTCAAAAATCGGAATATTCTAACATCTCTGCTAATTTTTTTTTTCGCGTTGAATTTTGAAAACTATAGTATCGGTCGGAAAAAATATTTTGTATTCCTTGCCGAAGGCTAATGGATGCCCTGTATGCGATGGGGATGGTCGGTGTATGTGTGCGCATGTGTATGTGAAGCCTTGGCTTATAGACACGATATCTCAAGAACCAAAGTTGCTTGAACTGCAAACTTGGTATGTAAGTAGCACTTGGTAAGTAGATGATCCCTATTGTTTTTTTAATAGAGGTCAAAGGTCATTCAAGGTAAACATAGGTCATGGTTTGAAAAACTTTGTAAACACGATATCTCAAGAAGTCAAAGTTGCTTGAACTTCAAACTTGATATACAGGTATATCCCTTGGCGAGTAGATGATCCATATTGTCAATAAATAGATGTGTTTGTACTTCCTTCATGTTACAACAAGTAAATTGGGTTAGGCTTATTCAACTACCTAATCCAGGCATATTTGTCAGGATATTGTTAGGCTTAATAAACTATCATTATTACAAATAGTTATTTATTTTATTATTATTTGTTTTCGGTGGGAGAAGGCTAATATGGTTAATGAAATATTAAAATAAAAATGCCTGAAGGAAATTTCGTTGTAAATGTGAATTGTGAGTATTGGGAGCAAGAAAAATGTGTCAGACAAAGCCTACCTCCTATTTCCCCCAACCCCTACAGAACTGCGCCTGAGCCTAGGTTAATGTCATGAACAGTTGCTGCATGCACTGCTTTATGCCATACCAACCTAATATCAGCATGGATGTGGTGAATGTTGGTGTTAAGAATTATGCCAAGCTGTAACCTACTTACAGTATTAACTGTCAATATATGTAACCAAAAGTTGTTTTTTCTTTCATATTAGGCTTTAGCTAAACCTGAGATCAGGGGGACCGGATATGTAATGTGTTGTCGGAGAGCTTAACCCATATCTGAAATGTTTTTAATTTGCATATGTTTTTACTCTCTTGCACATGGTTACTTCTTCATGTGGTGTTCATTCTGAAACTTCTGCTAGACAGTTGTGTCACTACAGGCTTCTTCAAAAAGAACCAACCTTTCAAGTTACGTATCCTGAAGAAAAGTGCAAAAGAATGTTTGTAAATTATTCACCTTTGAAAGTAACTTCTATCGAGACCATATAGAAAAGATAGTACTGAAATACGCAGAAAAATATTTGATAGACTATTTGATGTACAAATGCATTGCAACTTACAGTTTTGCAGACAAACTTGCTCTAATTTGGAAGATTTAAAAAAAAAACATCTTGTAGAGTGTCTAGAAATTGGTTTCGAAGTATTTTGTTCATTTGAAAATTGCACCAACAAATTCTCCTCCAAAAATACTTTAAGATGTCATCATATCTCCAGGAGACCGCAACAGTTGCAGGAAGCCCCACATGTGAACTACTTCAAAATAGACATGATGAAGATATTGCTAACCACAACAATTACCATATGATAATGATTCTGAAAATATTGCACTGTTGTACTTAAATCTCTACGCAAAATTTTGTTCAGGATTCTACTTTGTAGTATATAATTGAAAACATAGGGGATATCAGCGGTTTGATATCAACGAAAAAAAAAAAAAAAAACCATTGTGTGAGCTGAGTGAAGAATGGCCTTTTGTTTTGCTGACACCCTTCCTAATTGACAACTCATTTCTATGAGCTTACAAGCGATTCTTGTAAAACGTTTCAGACCAACTTGACAAAGAAAGTGGACCAACCCCCTCTACTTATTTCTTTGTGATACAAAACAGGGCAAGTTCTCAACAAAAAGGGAACAGAAGATGGAAAAGGCAAAAGAGTCTGAAAACATGGAGCAGCGTGTCACCCTCGCAGCAGTGTTTATGCTATGTGAATATTTTGGAGAAGACAAAGATGGTGATGTTCAAAGAAGTAGAGTTATATGTACCCATTTTTAACAGCTATAGTCCTTGGCTAAATTGATGTGATATTTGCATTTCTTATGCTAGGAATTTGTACATTATGATCGCCAATAAAATAAGGAATTTGGTGAAATAGGAAGTTCCATTGCAGAGGCATTTTGTAAATTAAGGAGCAGGAAATGTGAGTTTGATGATTGGTACCTTACAAACACTATTGTGCATCAACATTATTTTGGAGTGCAGCAGCACAGAACTAATCATATGATGTAATCTGTATGTTTTACAGTATTTCTGGGAAGAGGCTGACTTTTCTTCTTTCAAAATTGATCTACTGTCACCATATGTGTGTGGTATATGCTGGTGAGTATGATTACTTTAGAGATCATTTGCGTATCCATTCAGTTAAGTCCTTTAGCACAAACAATGCAATTAAATTTCCATTTCTGTGAATTCTATTTCATCTCTATCCTAAGACTATGATTGGTCTAACATATCAATGCACTAGATCATCAGGTTTTTACTCTTTTTTTATTGTGGTGAAGGGCGTTACAGTGACCTCTAGAAATTCATCCAGAGTGCAAGAGTTACCTTCGCAGGCTACGCTTGCGTAATTTCTAAAAGACATTGCTTTTAAAGTGATAATCCATGAATCATTATATTATAAGATATTAATCAAAAATGCTTTTGTTCTTGTGTATCAGGTGGCAATCCATTTCTAAGAAATAGATTGGCAATAACAGTCGATCGGGAGCCTCTGCTGTATCCTACATCCATTATTACTACGTTGAAGATGTTGGTCATGAGTTTCTTATGTCTTTAACATATGCTATCACACAGAGGTTCAAGCAACCATGGAATACATTCATATTTTTAATATCACCAGCTTTGCTTGTTGTCATGCACCACAAGTTGTGGCAGCCTACACCAGTTGATTGTCATATCGAAGACAAAATTCATGTTGATACCCTAAGAGTATTTTTATAATTTTTTATTATAATTTTTGATAAGTTTAAAGATACCAACATATAACCACAAAACCACTTTACACCCACAGATTAATACTATTGATGTTGTAACTCATTTCATCTGCAGAGATATATGTAAACATCATATGTGGGTATGAATCGAATAGTTCATAAGGATTATTCCCTCTTATTATTATTATCATTATAACTGTTATTATTATTATTGTAATTATTATTGCCATTATTTTTATTGGGAAGGGGGGGGGGATGGCGGGGTGTAAAAGTTGTTCAGCTTTTGTAAACATGAAGCACCGAGTGTGATGCACAGAAATTCACCTACAGCCATTGCAATGGCATTGATATGTTTTCACAACGTTAAATAGCACATATACACTGACCCCACAAACTGTTTTATGCAGAGAGCAAGCCAGCACAAGATATGACCTCATCAAATGACAGTTTTAATCTTCATTAACTTCTGATTGGTAGCCAGACCAGGTTTGGGCAGATAGTCCTCTTCCTCTGCTGTTACAGGAACTATGTGGATTTTTTTATACTAATTTAGGTAATTAATTTTACCAAAGTTTGAATGAATTGAGTTTTTAAGAACAATGATGTTTTCGGTAAACAAGGATATATTGGGTATATGTAACCTTTTTCAAATTATTCCTTACATATGTCGGTTCGAGATTGATCCAGGAAGAGGCTCCAAGGCAAAGAAATCACACAGATGGAGTATCAAGCCAAAAGTCACTTCACTTTGTGAGCGGATGAAGGAAAGTACAGAATAAGATATACAACACATGTGGTTCTACTCTGCACTATCTGCAACTGGATTGTCAAAGGGTTCAATGTGTTATTGATCTTGAGGACGTGTAAAAAGTTCAGCCACATTAGCCAAAAGTATTAAATTATACTTCAGTTAACTGCATTTTATTTTTTGCTTACTGCCTTTTACCCTTTATTGTTTTGTTTATTGATACCTCCATATTCAAGATTCATTTTCCAATGTTACTTAAGTTGATTTTTAAAATACTTAATAAACAATAATGTTATCTGTTTGCTTAATAAGTCTTTCAACCAAGCATTTTTATTTTCTCAAATACAAGTATGAGTCTGTTCAAAACAAATTCCATAGCTTTTCCAGTACAAATTGTTTTTTTTCAATATATATAAAAGATCCCAAGGTTTAGCAATGCCAAGTAGATGTTCTGATTGTTATGTACCCCCACATGTTGGAAAGGGTTAGGTTGACCAGAGGACACACTTTATCCCTCTTGTGGAATGATATCTAAACGTTTGTGTAACAAAAAAATGAAAGCTTAGAAACTTTATTAAAACTGTACATGTTAGTGAAATATTATATTGTTACATTTGTTGTTTGCCATGCTAATTCCACATTTACTGTCAGTATATGTTATCTTAAAAGTCAGCGATAGCCAGCGGTGTTCAGAACGCTACTGAACTGAAATATCAAGAGAGAAATGCTCAAGAGATAATTCAGTAGGATGCTCTCAAATATGATAATTCATACTTCACATATCATTTTAGCCGTATCCACTGTCAGTGCACAGTATAACTTTAAGATTCCCTTTTTCAAGTAGCATAGTCGAATGGATATTCAATTTCGTTCGTAATAGCGTGAGTAAAATTTTTCAATAAAAGCACACTCATATACCCAACTTACTTCATCGCCATTTTTTTTCTGCATGTCATATTTAACATTCATACCGCATGCTAGACTATAAGGGCTCCGAAGAACGTGCATATAAAGATAAAGAACTGCAAACACGGAACGGAAAGAGACGAAACAAAACTAAGCAAAATCAGCAGTTTTAATTACGTTAATGGGTGATCTCAAAATGGGATTTTCTTGCCTATAGCTGATCGGATTGTTTTCGACATTTTAGATGACTCTAACGCTAATTATAAGCCCATCGGCCTCAAACAAAGCGGTTAGATCACTTTTCACAAATTAAAACATTGCCAACTGTTTCAACCCCCGAATATTCTGCTTGCACTTTTGATGCGACTTGACTAGGTTACCGGTGGGTTGTGGTGGAGTGCGTTTGGTTCGGGTTAAAGTGTCGAATTTCCTCTCGATCGCCACAGATGCTAGTTTCATGCGAGGCGCCACGTGGCTTGCTTGTTGAAAGGCCCCGGCGCAGCCGGTTGGATACCTTAACTTTTGTGACAATCGGTTTCTAGTCCTGCTCCCTGAGGGGGGGGGGGGGGGGGGGAATCTTCTTCTGGTGGTCAACAAGTCTTAAAGTTTCATTAAAAGCGACCAACTTAAACTCATTTGAATTAACTTTCACTACGAGCAATTCGCTTAATATCGTTAGTTTGCTGGTCTTAGCCTACGTTGGAGGAGGCCGGGGTGATAATAAATCGATTCTAGCACTGCAAAGAAGACACATTGATTCCCACATAAAGACACAAAGGGTTATTCAGACGGCGTGCGTAAAGGAGCTAGCGCATTGCTTCAACCAATGACATTACTTTAAATAAGTCTTGGGATGACAACTACCACCCCATTCGAGTAGTAACAACCCAGCCTTTCGCCCTACCAACCTACAATGTTTGCATAGCTTTCATGAGTACATTCCCCATTACAGCACTTAGGCCAATATGACCTGCTACCAACAGGCACCGACTTGAAAATGCAACCGTTTTCTGGCTCACCCATAAAGAGAAATCGACGCCCGCCCATCAACCCATGTATCGCTGTAAAGGTCATCGGTTAGATAGTCAAAAAGTTGAGTCTGTCCAGGATTTCACTTTGTTACGGTCATCACTGCCGATTGGAGATCAGAAACAATGCAGTATATGTACACCATCATATCAGTTGTGTTACAACTTCCACTAGAGAAAGAAATTATGAAGAAGTATTTGTAGACTATTTCGGGATTTTAAAAATGAATTATTCTTGACGCTTTCTATTCAAATATTAATGAAATATCTTAACAGTGTTTTGCTTTTCCGTCATTAGACACATTCTGGTTTTAAATAATTTGATTTTTTAAATAACTCATTACTAATATGATTGAGTTGTTAAATTCGTATTCATTTATACATATCGATCGTATCCGGTGTTTTGTTTCTACTTATTTGTATTCGATATATCATTGCTATCCTGTGTAGAAAATCAATATTTCAAGCTGTTTATAACATCGGCCTGCACGAGAAACATCGCTTGTAATAAATTTGATCCTGTCTCGTAAAACCTGACAGATATTTCATGCATCTCAAATCAAGGGATTCATAAACACCTAACAGTCGAATCCTTTAGCACAAATTGGAACTTTAACAGACAGCTATTTTCGTATTTTTTTGACGTAATAAATAGCTATGTTAAATAAACGCATGCGCATTGCGAGAAGCCTCAGTACTTCATTCAGAGCACGCAGTATGGTTCACACAAAGGTTACAGTCACTTTCAGTGCGATGATTGTGGGCGTTTGTAACAAGACTGAGAGTGGGTGGGTGGATGGCGGGAATTTATTTTTTTATGGGTTAAGAAGCCCACGTTTCAATTCATAATGGTTTTATTGTTGTATCTAAAAGAATTAAAAAAAAGTCTTAGAAACGCTATCAAGAGGTGCCAATGATGTAAATTTCATGTTATTAATACATTAGCATAGCAAGAGAAGAAACATACGTGTTTAGTGTATACTGTTTTGTTAGCATCTTTATTAACTTAGTCGAAACGGTGCGTTGGTCTATGAATATATTCACCACAAGGTTGAAGAAATTAACATTATGTGAGACAACATTAATGGAAAATACCATACGGAAAAAGCTGTCCTTATTGAATGCCATCATTCGGGGCAACTTAACAATAGAATATATAAACATATATGCTATATTTCTCTTCCTTTCCAAACCTGTTTACCTGCATATCCCAAACAAATCCAGGAATAATGGGGCTCAACAACTTTCTCCTAACATGGCCAAAGCTTGGTAGAGGTCAGATAAACTCTTAACGGTCCAAATACAACACGGACACTATTTTAATAACGTCTTACAAAATTTAAAATGTTTAAAGTCTAATTCTGTTCGTATTTTGTGGAACTAAACATCTTTAAAGGAACGTCACATCTTGTTAAAGAGTCTGTGGTATTGGCAAGTGAAAAGCATATCGCCCAATCATTGGCTCATCGAGAAATATATGATTTATATTAATATATTTGCATTAAGTTACATAGAACATATGTAATTTATTAATCGCCGAACTGTTGAAAGGTTGCACTACTCTGTCAGTTTGCAGTTTTTTTCCTTCTCCAATAAATGTGAAGATGTCTTGTTTTGAATCTGTTTCGGAAAACGATGGGTTATGAATGCATAAAGATGTACTAATCGCAAGTTTCAGCAGTCATTACAATATCACTGACACCTTTTTACATGCATGAAGATCGTCATATCGTATACTGAAGAGAAATCCTGCAAAGCTACCGCAGATTAGCACAGACTCATATATGTCTATATATGCCTATCTATATATAACAACAACGTTGCTATAATGAGGAACATTAATTTAAAAAAATTAACGATAACAGTTACTATAATTTATAAAAATTTTGCAAAACTAGTTTCCTGGAGGCTTTTTCCCCTCTCCTAATGAATACCAGACGTCTCAAGATTAAATTATACAATTAACATTCTCAACGAACCAAGGTTCGCTGAAGAAGGCAGTATAACAACTGTTACAAGTTGACAAAGGTTAGACCATTTTAACAATATGTGTGTATAT
>KN891364.1:12590-25673 GCA_000934455.1 Apostichopus parvimensis
GTGAACAGCTAGTCGTCTACTGACTGGCCATTTAAACTCTACAAAGAGGCCACAAAAGATCCCATTTCGTCATGAAAGTGTCTTCTTTACTAAAAGGATGCTCAGATTTGAAGCAACTAAGGAAGCAGTACAGTGGTTAACGGTTTAAGCTACGTTTCATTCAGCTAGGGACATTTACGGTACTAATAACAAACATTAATATTGCAAATTTTCCAGACTGCGGAGAGTGACGTCATGTTTTACGCTATAACGATGACGGCATCCATGACGACGTCTGAAAAGTAAATTCCGAACCTAGAGTGTAAAATAAGTTAATAACTACTCACGATTCGGGGCTGAATTCATTGTTTTAGTAGGGAGGGGGAAGGTTGGCGTGTTGAGAGTGATTTCGAGATAAAGTAGCATTTATGAGACCTCTGTGACTGGCCGAGCAACGTATAGAAAAGTAGGCCTACACCAGTCCAAGCGAGTCAAAGGGGTGACGCCTTAACACCCTCCCCCAGTATGTATGCCCCTCTATGCTCAACAAACACGAGCACCCTAGCATAGATCTCAGTTAATGAAAAAGACATTGAATTCTTCTGACTTCTTTTCCTTTAGAACACCTTGTAAACTATTAGAAGCACTTTTTTTTTGGTCCTGCCAAAGGATTTAAGTATGTACATAAATTTGACAGTCGCTAGAGAAAAATCGATTTCCTCCTCTAAAACTAAAGGAAACTATCAAATTAAATTGAACGCATGGTAAGTGAATTCATTTATTGTGAATAGGAGGTTCTCTACAAGAGACGAGCAATGCTTGTAAAAAAAAAAATTCATGGAAAATTCTGAAGTGAAACGAAATAAGGCCCGACAAGAAATATGATTCGATTTATTAAAATCGAACTTTTCTATTAATTGATTTTTTAAGAACTAAAAAGAGACAAACAATTTCAAAAGGAAATGAATGTGTTTAGATTTGAATACTTAAATTCCTAGATTTACTGTTCCATTGTAGGTCATTATTGCTTAAATTATACATTCTGTAATAGAGGAAGATTGGCAAGGCTATAGTACAGTTCTTCTGTTTCTGGTATTGCGATGTACGTACACGAAGACCATAGAGAATATAAACAGGTTTTCCCTCATAGAAGCTAGTGTAAACATTGCAGAACTGTAGACAGGAAACGGCAAACTAGCAAAAGAACAAGAGAAAAGTCAAATGAATATAAATAAACATGAAGTGGGGGCGCTATGACTATTTCCATTTTACTCTCTGTGACTGCAGGATAGTAAAATGTAACTTGAACAACTGGTTAGTCGGGATAGAGGAAAGTCAAAACATATTCCAATGTATTTCTAGACTCATGCATGTTTACATTTAGCAGTGTGATATCTTTAGCTTCCCATCACGTGTATGACAAGCCAAATGCTCAGTAAATCGAAGAACATGGATTATCGGTAGAAAAACCATGTTTATCTACTGATATCACTCGATAATCCATGTTTATCGACCTACAAACATAGTTATTGCCAGATAAACATTTTTTCCCGTGAGAAACATGGTTTTTCGAACGATAAACATGGATTTTCAGTTGATATTTCGATTATCCAAGTTTATCGCTCTAAAATCCCTGTTTATCGGCGATAAATCATAATTATCGCACGAAAATCTATGTTTTGTAAACAGATAAACAGTATTTCTTGTCGATAAACCCTTTTATCGCTGATTAACCACGTTTTTCGACCGATAAACCATGTTTATCGCCGAAAATACATGTTTTTTGCGATAAACCAATGGCATATTTATTGGAGATAAATGAAACTGATGAAAATTTACCGGAACTACTTCCAAAACTCTACATGTTATATTAAAGTATATGATTTGGTTCCGAAGCCGCACTTGGACGAGCCATACCAAAACTTCATAATGCCCCGGCCCTATCTATAATGACGAACAATGAAATATGGTACCTGTTACCAATGTGAGACTTCATTTTGTGCTCAGGGTACACTAAGTCTGTTCGTTGCCGATAACTATTCCGCACTTGTGTATGTGCGGGACCATAGCTATGTCCCTACGCGATAAACATGGCAGTAGTTAAATACTTCATGCAACGTATCTCCTGTTCCTTTTCCCATGTCACTGTTGGAAATCACCTCGATTTTTTTTTTTACAATTGGTTGAATAATAAATCCAAACTTGTCAAAAACAAAGTGCAATAATTTATACATTAGATAAAATAAGCAAACTAAAAAACCTCCAAAGGTTTACAAAGTTAGCTTAGAATATGTTGCTACATTGATATATGAAATCATCACGGTTAAAATATCCCGTATATTTGAAAACTATATTTATCAGTTTATTTCAATTAAAGTTGTATAACCACAATTCATAAAAGTTAAGACACGTAACAGTGACGTAAAACCTTCTGACGTCATTTAATGGCATCAACAATAAATGTCGACTAACTGGAAATACAAGAAAAAACATTGGAAGTAAATTAAGCAATAAGTTTATAATAAAATTTAATAAATCATTAAAACGGCATCAAATCAATTATTTTGAAACTTACGAAACGTCGATTTTTACTAGTAAATGTCAAAAATGTCTCTCGGTTTAGGAGACACACCACTATTTCTCGTAGGGGGGTGAGCGGCTAAAATGTTATGTTACCCTGGGAGAGGGGGATGAGAATAGGGGTATGACAAGAATGGAATGAGTAGAGGGGTTTTCCTCCGGTTTACGATATTTAGTAAAACTAAGGTTTGTTTAGAATGCAAATATCTGTGCTATATTATGCAAACTGTTTTTAGAATTTTCATTTGTTATTCTGAACCAGCAATTCAAATGATTAACTACCACGCCTACATATAGTTTGTACGTTTTGTCAAATTTACTGCTGTTGGTGTATTGAGTAATCGTCATATCGTGAAAACAGTAAAAGTAAATAAGATATGGCCAATTAGATATTTGTCAATAAAAAAAAGTAGAAAAATATTTCTGTGAAAGACTCTACAGCTTTGAATGCCTTATGTGTCAAGTGATTGTTCAAAAGTTCACGCAAACGCTGTAACATGTGCTCAAAATAGGCCTGTATGGTGACTTTATCTCTGAAATACTATTACCAAATGTGTATTTACTATTGTCCCAATTGAATAAAGTACGAATAGTTACGATACGATTTGTCTTGTACATTACGGGTATTAAGGCAAATAAGGTTGCTGACTGACAGGACAATAGGTTGTTGAGCTGGTTCCCTGCTTGGTTGGTTGACCGGCATCCTGGTGTAATGTGTTTGCGGTTGTTGAAAGTGATGTAAATTGCGGTTGCTTCTCCTCCTTGGTGATGTTGTTGTTGTCTATTGCTGTAAGGTAATGTTCTCCTGAATGCGATGATGATTCCTCTGGTGTCTGTAGGTCGCCTGGTGATGATGTTAAAATCTGGCAAATATGGCTGGCGGCTGTGAAGTGTTTCGTTGATATTCGTGTTGTTCTTGTAGTCCTGTACTTCTTGTAGTTTATTGTTGATGGAGTTGGCGTTGAAATGCATTATACTCAGTTGTTGGGCCATTTACTTCAGCTTCTTCTCTTTCCTCACGTTGGTTGGTGGTAGAGTTTCAATGTAGCGGCGTCTAAGGGCTATCTGGAAATCGCTGTCTTCTAGGTTGAGACCCATGTGTTTCTTCAGTTTGGTGGAGATGGTGGTGATGATGTTCTTGTCACTTTAAAAGGATGACCGGCTGCTGTGCGGGAGTACTGAAATCAGGATGTCGGCGATTAGGATGGCGAGGTTTTCTTTCATGTTGTTGAGTTGTTCTGTTGTGTTTTGGAGTAGTTGTTGGAACATGGCTGAATTGGCTTCACCCGTTTTCTTCTGGACTTCTTATAGTTGTTGGGTCTGTGGTGCTTCTTGCAGTTCTTTTAATTTGTTTCTGGTGCTCCTCCCGTAGTTTTGTAACCTGGGACTGTGTGGCGATGTTGGCTGGACGATCATTGGCTGGCTTCTGGTGTTGTCGTCTGATGGAGGAAAAATTATGTTTGGTCAGTTCCCTGATGTATTTGGAACATACTCTGTAGCTGGTATGTGTCCTCTGTGACATTATGCGCATTTTGGCAGATCTCTAGTCTTGGTGCATTCAGCTAGACTACGTTTTCCTGCACATCTGTTTTTCGATGGGTGCATTCTGCCGCTAGGTGACCAAATAGTCGACAGTTGTCACACTGGATGATCTCTTGTTGTTCTGACAGTCTCAATGAACTGGTGTTGTCTGTGGATGGTAATTCCTTTTCGCCATAGAGGTTGAGTTCTTCTTAGTTTGGAAACGTCAAGGCAACTTTCCAGATCGGAGTGGTGGTTCCTTTGATCAAGAAGCATCTAACTGCGGTTGCGTTGAGTTTGTTGGTTTTGAAGCTTCAATGAAGATGTCCTTTTCTGGGATGTTTGGGTGTATGCTGGTGATGATTCCTTCAATCTTTGGTGGGCGGTCTGCGGCTGGACGGCTGGCGGTCGGTTGTTTGCCGTGGATGAGTGGCCATGGTTGTGTTAGCAGTGTCTTCTGGGTGTCGATGTTGATTGCTGCTATGATGATGTTGTTGTTTCTCAATATTCGGATTGATGTGACTGTGGCGGTTTGGAAGCTGGCATCAATGTAACGTCTGACGGTTGGTAACTGCGTTTGCGATTTTGGTACGTTTCTGAGGATGACTGGGTGATGGGCTCTTGTAGTGTAGGCTTGAGCTGGTGGTTACTGTGTGTTGTTGGTTTGCTGGATTGGTTTCTCCAATGTTCCTCAATTTATGGGGTGTGGCTCTGGTTCCTCTTTCTCTTGTCAGTAACTTGCTGAATTATGCTATTGGTTACCTGATCCATTATTGATGTGTTCCAGATTTTTGCGGAGAGAGAAATGATGCCAGTGTCTCTCAAAAACTCTGACTCCAAAATCCTGAACAGAATGACCAAAGTGCAATGTAAATTCCATGAGGCAGGATGATAACAAGACTGGAAAGATGATTGGAAAAGATGGCTGGAAAGATGATAAGTTGACTGGCTTTCCCCGATGCTCGTTGAATGTAGCTGACAGTTGTAGGTAGCTGAGACTGTTAGACTGTTGTCTCGTTGGGTTTCAAGAGAGGAACATGAGAGGAAAGTACTGATAGTAGGGTTGTAAGTCTAAATAGATTTCTTCAGTATATATGGTATGTACTTATAATGCTCGGTAAGTCATGTCTCTTGTCTTATTGGACATATACTGAATTGAGTTACTTATCATATCATATCATGTTTAGTAAAAATTGTAAGTTTGGTAATACATATTGATTAATTCCATATGGTAAGTTTTCACTGGGTATGAACATCTGTATGGAATTCAGACTGTATAAATACTCGCCTTGATAGATTTGTACTCTTACTTGGGTTATTTCGGCGGAATGGAGTAAACACTCCATTGGAAAATTAAGTACTCGTACTCACGCATATAGAGCTGCGCACTTGTACTGGTACTCATACCTAGAGTAATTCTACTCGTACTCATTCTGTGTTACTCGTACTAAATATATGATTGCGTTACTTACCATAACTGTTGCCTTACCCCAAATACTCTGGATGCCAGGTTACATCATTCCCATATAACGCACATATAAACAACAGCCCTAAGGAAGTATACATTCGTTCCTCCACCCCCCCCCCCCCCCCCATCCCCGCCTCTCCCCGAGCAGGTCAAATATTCACATCTCCAACTTGGCATTTCCGGCTCTCACTCTTCACGTCGTCACTACTTTGAGTTCTGGCCGGAAGTTCGGATTTCGGGCTATCTGGACTCGGAATCAGCTCGTTCTCAGAGAATATTGGACTCGGACTTTTTTTTTTGCTCTCGGACCCTTTGGACTCGACTCCTCCTCGGTATAAGTGGACTCGACTACAATAGATACGTCTAGATTTTCCAACTCATTGTCGGTCAAATATACATGTATCTCTGTATCTGTCTCGATTTTTTCATCTTCATTACATTCATTGTGAGGTCAGTCAAGTCCACCTAACGGTTAATTTGATCAATGCTATTTACGAGTGTCTGTCACTTAGAATAGCTATCGAATATTCCGTTTCCAGCATACCTTAAAGGTATGACGTCAATGTGACGGAAAACGTGTGATAGTGACATAAAAGTATTAGGCAATACCACCACACCTCTATGAGAGAGTTTCAGAGAGTGCCGTATTCATTGACTTCCTTCAATATCCCTTTTCATTACCATGTGAGTAACGTTGTTTGTCCCTTCTTATCTCTTCAGGTCAGTAATCTCGTTTTCTGGTGTCCAGATAATTGATCTGATGTCGTCAGGCAATTAGTCTAAAATTTTAGACGTAAAGCAACTGCTGGACTAATTCCCTTGGCGAATATAAAGTCTTACAACTGTTAAAACCCTTACAGGAAAACCACCAAAATTCTTTAACAAGTTCTTTTATCTTTTTACAATCACTTGACATTCTTAAAAGCAACTCAAACAGCTTTCGGCTCTCTTTTAGTAAAGGAATGTTTCCCGCCCTTAAAATTTAAACACGCGTACATTTGAACGTTATAATAATTGAGCACTTGAACATTTGGACATATAAACCCTTGAAAACTGGAACATTTGATACCTTTTAATACTCTCCAACACTGGAACATTTCATCACAAATTTGGAGATTTGAATATTTGAACGTATTAACAATTACCCATATAACATCATTTTACAACATATGCATGTCTATCAGTCAGTCTATCGCAAAATAGTCATAACAAACGCTTAAACTACTTTTCGAAAGTATAATTCCTTTGCAAACATCTTTAATGTGCTAATTGAAATTTTGAAGAAAGGCGATATGGTGAATTACTCATTAAAACTTTAATTGTAATGAAAAACCAGAATTAAACACTGTTTAACGTTGGCGAGTATACTTTTAGCTGCTAAGATTAAGGAAGTTCCAGGATTTTGCACCTGCTTATCCTTATCACCAAAAACATGTAATCAACAAGTATAGAACGAAATGATTGGAACGATAATCTGTAACGTGTAGGGGAAATATTTCTAATAATACATACTGTGCCGAATTTAGATCAGAAGTTCAAATATACAATTTACCATGAAACTGATATTCATAATTTTATTAGATTCCCCCATGCCATACTGTTTCAGTGTAGTGAAGTAATTCTTTATTTAATATGGTTAGAAATGTAATGTCAGAATGCATTTACTGGCTGAATAAGTAAAAGTGAGAACTTTTGAAAATTGTAACATAAGTAACTGTTAGATTACAAACTATTAAACTGTCAAGACAACAAACAAGGTTTCTAGGTAACGTAAGGATATGATTGTCTTGTAAACTTATACGTTTAACACGTGTACAATTTAAAAAGAAACGTTGAATGAAATGAAACATACAAACATATTTTCCCATTTATGTTAACATTTAGAAGAGTAATCCATTCTATGCTATTGTTTTATATTGAAGCGTATCATCAAAGAACCATACACAAACCTTGTCCCAACTAAAGAAGTTCTGTACAATTTCGGTAAAATACTGCAGATTGGTTGATTCACTAATTCATTATTTGCTGAATAAACCTCAAAAGATATCTCTATAGTTGTATCAATAGAAGTCGGTATAGGTTGAGTAGAGTTACCGCAATTTAGTACACGCGTGCAGACTATAAACAATAACGTATATTAATTAAATTATGAAGATCACTCAGTCGTAGCATATATAGGTATAGAATAACAAAAGGCGCAGGTTATCTAACCACGTTTCTTTTAGATTCTTACCGTATTGCATTGTGGTAAGCTATCCTATTACGTACGACTTCAAAAAAATGACTGTTTTGAAGGAAAGGGTCAATTGACTGGATGCAACACGAAGCAAACTGTTAATTTCATCTAAATATCATTCGTGTAAACTCCACCAATATTCATAATCACTCAGAAGCCGGATTATATACCAGAATGTAACTAGACAGTTGTCACAAAGTTTAGTATGTTACCTATACAAGATAATTGTCCTTAAAAGTTTCTGACAGCTGTAGAATGAGGAAATATTTGTGCATATTTGTTCTTAAATGAGGCAATCGGGTGTTACGAGTAACCACTAATGTCGTTTCGTTTGGGGTTTCTTTAGATGTGTGGGGGGCGGGGGGGGGGGGGGGGGTGCAAGTTTTTAGGTTTAGAAGTGTACTTCTGTGTACTTTTCACAGTTCTCTGTTTCTCAATTCACAATACAAATAGTATACTTTTATCAACAAGATTGTTACAACGAGTGCTCAAATTTCCTTTGTGTCATGTAATTTCTTTATATATTTAGCACATGAACATGGAAGTTTTATACTGAGATCAAGTTTGTGAAGTCATGCAAAGATAAAAAAGATATTTTATATTTTCATATCGGAACAAGATGACAAATGATGAATATTCCATATCATAAAACTTTTACAGTACATTCCTCTTCGAACTGGTGTTGCTATAGTCCGACAAATAATGCAGACATATTTCTCTTTCATGGAAGTTAAACGGTCGCATGAGCTTCGACTGTAACATTATCAATTTGGCCAAGGCTACACCACATATTACCGACGATTCAAGAAACATATAATTAGTTCAAGTCCTAGCTACAGCAACTGATATAACAACATTAGGCGGAAGAGGATATTCTAAGAATACGGGCTCTTGCTTGATACTAAATTAAACGAAACGTTAGGTTAAATTTGCCAATCACAAGGGTTATCGAAAACACCTGATATATTGATGATACAAAGTGGAGTAATGCAAATTAAGTCCGCAGATGACTCCCGTGCATGTGTGTGTCTTGATGCCCAGAAGGTGTTTGGAACTGATTGGGTTTATTTGTGCTCTATAATCTCATTCTTTCATCTCGATTGACCTATTTTAAGAGTAGTTAATCTCTTTCCGGTAAGAACTGTAAATGTATATATAAAGGTGAAAAAAGAAACTTGTATGCAATGAATTATCAACGTTTTAAGACGAAATTTGAACAAAGTCCAAATTGTCCAAAATTTCCAAATAATATACTTTACCAGCAAGTCATGATCCAAAAGACGTTGTATTTGTGGTCCTTGAAACTGACGTATCACCGCTTTCAAACTACATTGGGTTTTTTTGCAGTACAAAAGGTAGCGGTATAGGCTAGCAGTTGGGCTCGTAAATTGTAGCGTTGGATTCAGTAGGAATTATAAACATATCTTCTATCTATGTGATGTGCAATACACACCTGTATACATGGTCATTTCATACCTGTTTACGAAAGCATAACACATACATCAACCTGGCTTGACTATAAGTTTTACACAACAGACACGTTAGCCATAAGAGAAACTAACATTCTGTTTTGAGGAAAATTTATTATCCATGCAAGGTATCTCTTTCAAGAAATCTTTATCGCTGGTGTGCAATTATCATTTACGAAAAATGGAAGAACTACAATACACGCAGTGATTGCTCTGTTCCTTATCTGCATACTAGTGGAGGATGAGTAACTACTCGAAACAGCTTTGCATGATAAACGACCTGGTTTCCATAGTCTAGCAACGTTAACCAGACGTTGGATGAAAATAACGAATACTCGCTGTTAATAATTTTCAGTCATTGATGTACTTATCATCTCCTTGGCTCAATGGTTTATAAAGTTATATTTGGGAGATTGTATCGAACAAGTGACAAATCTAAGAGAAACAATGAGAACTGTAAACGAAAGACTGATGTGATACTGAAACACAACTAGTACATACTTTGCGTTCGTTCGTAATATCGCTAGTAATAAAGTTGAAGTATTTCAGACCAAACAGATGAAAAAGTGGACGAGGTGGGCATTTATTACGTAACATGTAATAGACTTTATCTGTTTTGCAGCCTCATAGATATTCTTCTCATGGTAGACAGTAACCTAGGGGTGTAATGAAGTTTAAACCTTATAAGGTTGATAAATTCTTCGAATAATAGTTGACACAAACCTTGTCCCAAATAAAGAAGTTCTGTACAATTTCGGTAAAATACTGCAGATTGGTTGATTCACTAATTCATTATTTGCTGAATAAACCTCAAAAGATATCTCTATAGTTGTATCAATAGAAGTCGGTATAGGTTGAGTAGAGTTACCGCAATTTAGTACACGCGTGCAGACTATAAACAATAACGTATATTAATTAAATTATGAAGATCACTCAGTCGTAGCATATATAGGTATAGAATAACAAAAGGCGCAGGTTATCTAACCACGTTTCTTTTTAGATTCTTACCGTATTGCATTGTGGTAAGCAATCCTATTACGTACGACTTCAAAAAAATGACTGTTTTGAAGGAAAGGGTCAATTGACTGGATGCAACACGAAGCAAACTGTTAATTTCATCTAAATATCATTCGTGTAAACTCCACCAATATTCATAATCACTCAGAAGCCGGATTATATGCCAGAATGTAACTAGACAGTTGTCACAAAGTTTAGTATGTTACCTATACAAGATAATTGTCCTTAAAAGTTTCTGACAGCTGTAGAATGAGGAAATATTTGTGCATATTTGTTCTTAAATGAGGCAATCGGGTGTTACGAGTAACCACTAATGTCGTTTCGTTTGGGGTTTCTTTAGATGTGTGGGGGGCGGGGGGGGGGGGGCAAGTTTTTAGGTTTAGAAGTGTACTTCTGTGTACTTTTCACAGTTCTCTGTTTCTCAATTCACAATACAAATAGTATACTTTTATCAACAAGATTGTTACAACGAGTGCTCAAATTTCCTTTGTGTCATGTAATTTCTTTATATATTTAGCACATGAACATGGAAGTTTTATACTGAGATCAAGTTTGTGAAGTCATGCAAAGATAATAAAGATATTTTACATTTTCATATCGGAACAAGATGACAAATGATGAATAGTCCATATCATAAAACTTTTACATTACATTCCTCTTCGAACTGGTGTTGCTATAGTCCGACAATTAATGCAGACATATTTCTCTTTCATGAAAGTTATACGGTCGCATGAGCTTCGACTGTAACATTATCAATTTGGCTAAGGCTACACCACATATTACCGACGATTCAAGAAATATATAATTAGTTCAAGTCCCACAGCAACATTAGGCGGAAGAGGATATTCTAAGAATACGGGCTCTTGCTTGATACTAAATAAAACGAATCGTAAGGTTAAATTTGCCAATCACAAGCGTTATCGAAAATACCTGATATATTGATGATACAAAGTGGAGTAATGCAAATTAAGCCCGCAGATGACTCCCGTGCACGTGTGTGTCTTGATGCCCAGAAGGTGTTTGGAACTAATTGGGTTTATTTGTGCTCTATAATCTCATTCTTTCATCTCGATTGACCTATTTTGAGAGTAGTTAATCTCTTTCCGGTAAGAACTGTAAGTGTATATATGAAGGTGAAAAAAGAAACTTGTATGCAATAAATTATCAACGTTTTAGGACGAAATTTGAACAAAGTCGGTGAAATTGTCCAATATTTCCAAATAAATATACTTTACCAGCATGTCATGATCTAAAAGACGTCGTATTTGTGGTCCTTGAAACTGACGTATCACCGCTTTCAGAATACCTTGGGTTTTTTTTTGCAGTACAAAAGGTAGCGGTATAGGCTAGCAGTTGGGCTCGTAAATTGTAGAGTTAGTTTCAGTAGGAACTATAAGCATGTCTTCTATCTATATGTGATGTGCAATACACACCTGTATACATGGTCATTCCATACCTGTTTACGAAAGCATACCACATACCTCAAACCTGGCTTGACTATAATTAAGTTTTTCACAACGGACACGTTAGCCATAAGAGAAACTAACATTCTGTTTTGAGGAAAATTTATTATCCATGCAAGGTATCTCTTTCAAGAAATCTTTATCGCTGGTGTGCAATTATCATTTACGAAAAATGGAAGAACTACAATACACGCAGTGATTGCTCTGTTCCTTATCTGCATACTAGTGGAGGATGAGTAACTACTCGAAACAGCTTTGCATGATAAACGACCTGGTTTCCATAGTCTAGCAACGTTAACCAGACGTTGGATGAAAATAACGAATACTCGCTGTTAATAATTTTCAGTCATTGATGTACTTATCATCTCCTTGGCTCAATGGTTTATAAAGTTATATTTGGGAGATTGTATCGAACAAGTGACAAATCTAAGAGAAACAATGAGAACTGTAAACGAAAGACTGATGTGATACTGAAACACAACTAGTACATACTTTGCATTCGTTCGTAATATCGCTAGTAATAAAGTTGAAGTATTTCAGACCAAACAGATGAAAAAGTGGACGAGGTGGGCATTTATTACGTAACATGTAATAGACTTTATCTGTTTTGCAGCCTCATAGATATTCTTCTCATGGTAGACAGTAACCTAGGGGTGTAATGAAGTTTAAACCTTATAAGGTTGATAAATTCTTCGAATAATAGTTGATATTTGCAAACCCCCCATGCATACAAAGTACTTCATTAAATAACATAAAACAGTATCTGAAAGACGAAATGTGAAGACTCGAATAGAATCATGTTTTGATTTGAAGGGGAAGTGTACAGCATCACGTATGTGTTTAGTATACAATGAACGTCATCATGTCACTGTTGGCCGGGTATTTTTATTTTTTAACATCTAACGAGTTTATTTGATGTTATTATTGGAATCACAAGTGTACCCGATTTAAGCAAATATCTCAGGTCAATGTGCCACCTTCAGCTATTGTCCCATCCTGTTTTGATTACTGTAATACGTTGTTTACAAGTTAAGCAGTGATCACAATATTTTCACGAAGTGTTATATGGAAACGTTTACTAAAGAGAAAAGACAGAAGAAGCGATTCTGTAAAGTGCTTTTTTATCTACAAATTCATCTCACCCCTGGGTGTCGATATCTGGCAATACGACATCAGAGAATTGTTGACTGTTCTAGTAGCAGCCTATATAAACATATAGATAATCAGTATCGCGCTGCAATGTGAGCATTCAAATATATGTGTAAAAGTAAGTTGGCCTGATGTTTCGATCCTAGCAGGATCTTCTTCAAAGGCTAAATGACAAGTAACAGTAACAGAAAGGGACAAAAA
>KN891367.1:3149-16015 GCA_000934455.1 Apostichopus parvimensis
GCTTTATGAGATTGAACGACCCTTTGACCTAGCATCTTGATCTCTGCTACCAGTCTCTTCACGGAATCCCTCTGATTTTACTACGCTGTCCTTCAACGTCTAAGCAGAAAGATGGATTAATAATCAATCACGCAAAGATGGATTAATAATCAATCACGCAAAGATGGATTAATCACGCAAAGATGGATTAATCACGCAAAGATGGATTAGTAATCAATCACGCAAAGATGCATTAATAATCATCATTGCTTACAGATTTCTCTTTAGTTATACAACCCACAGGGGAAATGAATTCCACCCCACCAAGATGGGGAATATTTTCACTATCATTAAATGACTTGTTAACATTTTCCCCATAAGGTATGTTCATACCACCGTCTCTTATGCTATTGTCGCGTTACAGGAACAGATATCACTTACTCTCTTCGTTGAGATCTGGGTAGGAGTTGAATTTAAGTCCCAATAGATGAGCTGGAGCTTGTGGATTAAACACCAAATGTTTCATCACCTACAGCAGTGGGTAGTTTCACTCAGCATTCTATTAAACACGAAATGTAGTGTAAGCAATGAAACTTGAAATTTTTAACAGGTTACATTGCATGTTAGTCGCAATGTAACCTTGCATCTAATGATATTAAACACCAACAATGTTAGGACAGCCCTTGAACAAAGCAATTAAACTTACATTAAACTAATGAAACTATACTCAAATTGACCTTTGAATGATCCATTAATTAATAGTTTTGTCATCTCACCTTCATTCTGTCATGGATTGCTTCATTAGTCATCTAAATTCCTTGCATACCTTGAAGGTAGCCATCTTTATCAATCATATCTTTCCTGTCGAGAAAAACAGAAACGAATGAAACTTGCCTAATAAACTCCCTTGTTATGGGATCTTAGCATCTATTACGATTAAAACATAAGACAAGATGGCAATCCATGGCATCTCATCTCTTCTATGATGGAATGGATCTACAATGAACTTTGACCTTGACCCTTAACGACTGCATAAGTTCTAATTTAAAATTTGTCCCATTATAGTCTACATATTTTGTGGTTTAACGACTTTTTCCAACATACTGACAAGCAGAAAATGGCTACAGTTTCTGGGTATTTGACCTTTCACCTATGACATTTATACCAATCACCCAAGATCAAGTTTACAGTACATGGTCAGTTGACCTCAATTGACCCGTTAACTACAAGCCTAAACAGCTAAATCCGTCTTGTTTTAAACTTTGTCTCTTCATTCTCTACATTTAATGTCCAACAAGTTGGCATGCAGACAATGGCTAACAACTAATTTTTAGATTTCTTGAACTTCGACCTCTTTGACATCATCAATCACGCATGCATGAGTTAACATGGTCAGGCACCCACCCACCAAGCTTGAACTTGACAGGACTTCTGGTCTAGGAGGACTTGCGACATACTTAATTTTGCTCACTCACTCACTCACAAACACACACCCACCCATCCACCCACCCGCCGACCCACCCACCGACCCACCCACGCACACACACTCACTCTCTCACATTTCTGATGTGGGGTGAAGTACAATATCTCATCTCCCTATACATTGCATGAAGGGAGATGAGATCAAAACAAACTCAACACAAAGTCACAAACAGTTCTGCTTTACAGCAAGAAATAGATAGTGGTCTACTTTAAAATGCACTGTGCAGTTTTAAGTACAGTCAACTGTTTAGAGTGTAAATTTAAAAATCATATCGTTACAAGCAACTTATTTTAGCCGCCCACCCCTCCTCCACTCACCCCCACCCCAAATCGACTTTTATTTACCTTCCCAATCCTTTACAACTTGAGATAGTTTAAAATGTTGTTAAAAAGATACATCGTTACCTTTCAACCAGTTACATTTATGGTAAGTAAACATTCAGTTTGAGATTATCCAATAACTTGTCTCAATAAAGTACATTGCATTTACTTTTCCCAGTCAGTTTCTTATTTTGAATTGTTTTTACAAAAGAATAAAACATAGATAATATGTTGCCAGCTGACAAAACCTTGGTTCAAATAAAATATGTTTAGAGAGTGAAACTTACTTATGACTGCTTAAAATGTCCCTGCAACTATTGCTACCACTGGACTCCGTGTTCAGAGATGAGCCATGCTTGTACTCCGACTGAGCCGTATCTCCTAAATTTTCTATAGCGACCTTTTGTGGGGAGAATAAACTGCAGTCGAAGATGAAAGAAAAGAGAACCAACAATGTAGACAGACAGAGGGTGAAAGAAGAACAAACAAAACGCACTCAATGAACGTAAGAATATGTACGTCAGGAAGCAGGTCGATGGCAAAATACCTCTTGCGGTAATGAGCTTAAAAATCATCCATCACTGATAGCAACAACTGCGGTATGCCCTTTAACCCTTTCAATGCCTAAGGTGCCCTCTTGATCATCCTACAACTTTATCATCTAAGTCAGGGCTCTAAGACTGTCCAAAACTCCAGCAAAATTTGCGCCAAGAGCCAGTATATATTAAGCAGCTGCGAGAAATGTTAAGGTTTTGATGTACAGATTTCAAAAAACCACTGAAAGCAAAGTTGCTCTTAAAATTCTGTCAATTCTACATGTTTTTTCTCACTCTGGAAATCATGCCCCTTGGTGCCTTTTTACAAGTGTATGTAAATAGCCTTGTTTTCCTACTAAAACTACAAAGTTGCCGTAGTGCGCCTGCCATCTCAATGAAAATCAAAGACAATTTCTAATTCTCTCCATCGAAATAGTGGCTGTGCCCCTCCGGATTCCTAATGAGAGTACATAAACAAATTGCTGATTCAAGGCACCATACTGCATTAAATAAAAGCTTTCAATATATAAATATCTCTGCATCCTACCCTGTTGGTTTCTGTTACAGCTTATTGTTGCTCCATTTACTAACTTTTACTGATACTGTTAATATAATAAACTACTTATTATCGACTTTTGT
The DNA here is from genome assembly GCA_000934455.1 of Apostichopus parvimensis. Classification (NCBI taxonomy): domain Eukaryota; kingdom Metazoa; phylum Echinodermata; class Holothuroidea; order Aspidochirotida; family Stichopodidae; genus Apostichopus; species Apostichopus parvimensis. The sequence continues at coordinate 6,107 of KN891367.1, forward strand.
TTTCCAAAATATTCTATTTGATTATACTCGTGTGCAATTACTCCACCGTAATGTTCAACTACAGTAGTAGCAGTGTGGTCTAACATTTGAATGTCAAATGGATTCCAGAGGGGTGAGAAAGGTAGGGATTTGGGACAGGTACAGTGACAGGACTCACAGGAGTAAGGATTGGGGAGTGCAACAATTACAGCCCATCATATATGGAGGGACTACGCCTACCTGCGGAAAGAAATATGATGTTTGTCCAGTCGAAGGACAGATTTATCCTCTAAACTTGACAAGTTAGGGAAAAGGGCAGTAGAATATTTGAAAGAGCTATTTGCATTAGAAAATACAGGAATGTCTATGAAAACCTCCAAAATTCTGGAAGGATACAAAAGCTCCTGAAACCTCTACTTCTCTTGTCCCTTGCATCATTGTCCCTGCACCCTACCCCCCCCCCCCCCCCCCCCCGTCCGTCCTTTCGCTGCAAATCGCATGGACGCATGCAATAAAATGCTGCTATTTCTGCCACGTACAGTAGCCAGATAGATTTAAAACAATCGAGACAAAACATCAAGGCAAAACATCGAGATATATAAAAAAACACCACCTTTGTTGTTCTACTCCACCTTTTGACCTATTGACATTAAGTAGAATTCCCATATTGACATTAAAAAAATATGCCTCCCAATAATAAAGTTGGTGTGATTGCCAACAGAAATGTTTGAGAGGATAATTTAAAATCAATATGGGGAGTTTTCAAGCCACAGCAGCGCAAAGTTTTGGTATTCTGTGGTTTAATCATTCAGTGTATTAAAACCATAAAATACCAGCGTTTGTGAAAAGTATGCGTTAAAAACTATTTCACCTTCAAAGTGTCCCGTATGTTGACATATTTAAAACAACCAGAATGCATTCTCCACAAATGAGTTAGTGTAACAACTTAAAATACTGGAATGCCTACATTAAACATCCTTACCTGACAGTTATGTCCTGATCCATTCTTTGAGAAGCATATGCCCTGCTATTAGGTGTGGACATCAAAGGGCTGGGAGCAGCCTGGGTGGACTCATACCTGATGAAGAGAGGAGAATCAATATATACAGGTAGAAAGTCAAAAGTGGTCATTATGTCAGAATCATGGAGGCCAATCCACTCTCACGGCTCTAAAACAAGTCTACATACATAGTTTTTTAGCCAGTTTGGGACTACTGTGTTGGGCATGTTGGTTGCATGTATGTTGCTCTTAAAGGTATGCTGTATTGGTTCCAAATATGCCACATTTTTCAAAATGGTCAACTTGGTAAATTTCTTAAACTATTTTTATTACCACTTCAGAGGGAATTTACCTCACTGGGACATTCTGTGATAGTGTGTGTTTAGTTAGAATGTCTGATAACAATTTGGAGTGTAAAGACCTCTAGGAAAGTACTCTTTGGAAACTTCTAGCAATTATAGCACGCGATAATTTGGGACCTATACAGACTATACCTTGAAAGGTGAACTTGATGTGAAGCAACATCTTTGGTTGAGAACATTCCATAGAAATATGTTCTGTAAGTGAGCTTGCTGAATACTTAAAAGTATGTTCAGGTGGAATACTATGGGAGACTAACAGTAAAGAAGAATTGGTGACATTACCAGCTGAAAACCCTATAACAAAACTTTGTTTGGTGCCTGCAGGAAATAAGTCTTTGCCCAGAGGTTGTCAAATTAATTAAAACAGAAATCCAAAACAGCTGCATATGCAAGCATGAACTGCCCATATTTAACTAATATTATGTCAGGAAATGACATTGGTACAACAATCCTGGTACCAATGGCAATAAGCAATCAGTAATATTATATAAATAAGCTTAGAACTTTGAATTCACATGAAAGTTTACATTAAGGGTTAATTGATCTCCTAATATTATGTAATATGAATTAAACTTTGTGACTTTAAGATTTCAGCAGTTTGATAACAAACTTGAGCTTTACAATACTGAAAAGCTGCTTCAGTTTATTTGTCATGTAACGGGAATGAATCTGACATGAAAGCAGCAGTTGCCAGAAAAAAATGCAAAGGCAAAAATGAGCTGTATGCTAAAGCTTGGCAAGCTGATGTTTCATGACTGATGAAAGAGAAATTTCTTCAGATATGTGCATGATGATGTGCTTTCTACTATTTAACCGCCAGTATTAGGAGAAAGCAAGTAGTTGTGCTAGGACTGTATTGCCCAAACTTGAGACCATCTGGCCTTTAAGAAGCAAAGAAATATGACCATAGTTTAATGGCTCTAATGAATTTCCAGAAATATCTTAAAGATGGATTTACTTAATTTTATTGTACAGCCTAAACTCACCAAACTGGCAAAAATTATGGTAGAGCCATCATATTTGGTGTGTAGAAGTACCACATTGAGTGCAAGCCTATTATTGTGGGAAGAGGTCAAAGGTCATTCGGGGTCACCATGGGTCAAATTGTAAAAATGTGTAAACATGATATCTCAAGGAGCAAAGCTTGGGCAGACCTCATATTTGGTGTGTAAAAGTACCACATTGAGTGCAAGAAGCCTATTGATGTGGGAAGCGGTCAAAGTTTATTCGGGTCATCAGAGATCAAATTGTGAAAACCTTGTAAACATGAAATCTCAATATTGGAAGCTTGGGCAGATCTCATACTTGGTATGAAGGTGTTTGGAAATGTACCATATCAAATTTAAGGAGCCTATTATTGCTTTTGGTGGAGGTCAAAGGTTATTTGAAGTCAACATATGCCAAACATTTACTTCACTCCCCTCTAACCTGTCTCTCTACACTAATACACCTTCCTTATAATAACATCACAAGGGAAGCTTGTACAGATTGCATATTTGGTATGTGATTGTACCACATTGAGTACAAGAAGCCTAATATGTAGTGGGCGGAGGTCAATGGTCCTTTGAGCTAACCAGGGGTCAAATTGTGAAAACCATGTTTTACACAATATTTCAACAAGGATAGACGTCATATTTAGTATGTCGATGTTTACCACATTTAGTGCAAGAAGACTGTTGTTGAGGTCAATGGTCAATGCAGGGCAGCCTGTGTCACTGTGAATTTATTTTTTGTCACATCACACTGCTTTTCACATTGCACCCATCACTACATTCCAATCCCTCTTACCAAATAATAATTTATAACATTTTCAATTCAAAATATTTGGTATTTCAAATTCTACCTGTAAATACATCCTCCCGCATGACTATAAATATGTGAAACATGCATATGTCGTTGATGATTATTAATTGGTTACTAAACAGCAGAGATAAAGCATTTGCAAGATTTGATAAACTTATGTCGTTATCTTGTGTTTTTCACATTCCCTGTGGAATCAGTCAGATTTGTGACGTGTTTAGACTTTAACAGTAATGTATAATTGACTGATTGTGATTTTGTAATGCCTGGCAGGTAGACAACAAACTCTGATCCACATTTTGGAACGTGTCAAGAACAAAGATTTGCCCATTTTTCAGCCACTTTCATAGTCAGGTCACATAAGGCCACATTAGGTCGCATTTGGTCACATCAGGTCGCATAAGGTCACATTAAGTTGCATACATAAAATGATTTCTTCATACAAAAGTTATATAACAGAGATGACAGCCTTAGTGTTGCTAATAAGAGAAACAAATTCTATTGAATCTTTAAACAAAGCAAATGAAACTTAAAGGCCCATAGTAATAAAACAGTAACAACGATGTTTGGGTGATGTTGCAAAGACAGTCATCATTACACTAATTCACCAAGCATTCATCATAATTGAGTAATACCATCTTTTTTTCAATAACTTTTAATTTCAACAAATAAAAAGGTGCTCTTAATTAATGACCACATATAACTTTAATTGAAATGAAAGTTCAGTGTGATCAGTGAGTGTCTTGATGTCAGGCAAATGTCATTACTGTACCTGCAAAAGCAGAACTTGATGCTTGAAACTGTCCCAAATTTATGCACCTTCAAATATGCTTGCTTTCCCATGTAGTTTACTCCTAATTGCTGTAATTGTTCAGGGGAAAGTTCCTGAACCAAATCTGGCATGATCCATTTCACTGCAGAAAAACAAATAAGGAAAGTACATGGTTGGTGATTTTCTAATGTTTGTTAATCAAATTACATAGAAACTCAGATTTTATTTCATTTAAATAAGAGGTGTTTTGTATTCACATTTTGTTTTTGGGGTATTTTTTATCATCATGTTTGATATGAATGCAAATGCCATGCTAACTTAATTGTTTGTGGTTATTATGCAATTCTTTGGTTCGATGGCTGTGCTGATGCATCATTGTGCAGATTACATGAAGAAAATTAAAACATTGGCAACATGTGATAAGAAGCCATTTGGCTACTGATGTAGACATATTAGACCAGCATGTGCTGTGACTGTTTTCCTGTCACTTAGAAAGCCGCTTTTGTATACCACCAAGCCCTCCGCTGGAAAGATGAAAATGAAACCATTCAAATCACAATTAACAATGCTTCATAAAGTACATTGGCTAACCGTTTTGCAATTTGAAAAAGCCCTAAATGCCAACTGAAGTCATAATTCAAATCACAATGTTTTAAATTGGTATAAGTAAACAATTTCAGCCTACTATACCTTGTTAATTGAATTAAAATAGTTTAAATCGGCCTAACTTACCAATGAAATCCAAAAAAGGGAGTAAAGAGTTGAACAATGTAAAGAAATGTTTAGGTCATAAGCATGCATTACAGGTATGTGACGTACTTCAATCTGACTGTGTGGTTTTGCTACATGATGGCGTGGCAAGTGGTACATGACCATGTCAAGCAAGTAGATTATAGTACCTCTTTAAATAATAAACATCTCTCCTAACATGATTGACACCGTGGTCCTTTTGGGGCTCCAAAATCATTAAATACAAGCTGATAGTAATTTCAAGAGAAATTAAATTTGAAGTTGTTTAACAAAATCTTGGATTTAACTGTGAGCCTGAATAGAGGAAAACATTGGCAAATATTACAACAAAAACAAACTTTATAGTGCATGGAGTCTTGGATATATAGCAACTTGATATAGCACTTGGAGTCAAACCCATACATGCATGACCAACTTATATTTTCATTTCTGAATTTTCTGACTACCTCTTCAACACTGGGTAACCGAAGATGACGTAATATGCTATCCATGTTCAACTAAAAAATATATACCTTTTAGGCTCGTATAAATGATACCTTCAATTGTATGGAACTAACCTACCCCCAGGTGGCTATAACAAGCCTAATCTTAGTGCTGATTGCACAAAATAGAATAATTAAAATAGAGCAAGTGCTGTGTGCTAATTGCTAAACGTCTTGCATTTTATACATGTCCAATGACTAGCCAAGTAAATTAGCATTTAACTAAGGCTATGCCTGCATGTTAGTGTTACTGTTAGCCAGTGGTAAGCTATCAATTAACAGTTATGATGGCATACAATAACTCTGCAACGTTAAAGGTCTTTCTCTTCCAACAAAATCATTGGATCAAGCTAGTCTTTCTGTTTCTTGTTGATTATTTTATACAGGGCTAGCCTAGAGCCCATAATCCATTCATAGCATTTATTGACAATTTAAAAAAGAACACACCGGTGTAGCCTATAGCATTATAGTAATAATAGTATGGATGAATTGGGTGGCAATTCTTACAAAAATGCCTAACTTTATTGATCCTTTTGAGTTTTGGTCATAGACCATTTCATTTCATGACATTGAAAAAAAACGTATATATGCAGGCACAGTATGCCGTATATTTGTTTCACACGGCTAGGGCTTAACTAACACTAAAACTAACTTTAAGGTCTGAGCTAGGCTTTAAAAGTTAATACTTAAGCATAGCTCAGCCTAGGCCTAAATAAGGCTAGCCTATTTGCGTTTTGACAAATGACAGTGCCGTGGGATCTAGCCTCATGCCTATATTTTTCTCTGTTTATAAGACATGAAATGCCTTAGAAGATACCCTACATGACATTAGAACATACAGGTTCATGGTTACAGACTTGTTGCTTGTTTGGTGGATGATGAATGGTGGACATGGTTGGTGTACGGTAAAGGTAGTTTCGGTTGGTGGTAAGGAGCTGCTTGCAGAATTGGTGCTTGCTTCATGACTGTAGAATGATGGAAAGTAAGTACATTGTAGTGGATTCTGGCTGGCTGGAAAGCCTGCAATATAGAAAATAAAACACAATAATCAAACTTTTTTTTTCAAACATATGCAATTATATAACATTTAAAACACAGTGACGGAGCGTCCACACAGTCAGGGGGGGGGGCGGATGCCCCCCCTGAAGGACTCAAATGGACTGCTGGCGCCCTTTTCAGCTTTTTACCACTTTTGACTTATTTGCGATAATTAACTTTTTTATTGCGCTCTCATCTACCTATTGACATTTGTCACATTTGTTGGCGAAGACACCTATTAATTCTGGTTTATCTGCAAATTAGCAAGGCATGGAAAGGGTAATTTCCTGCGATCTAGGGAGTATCTTTACTCAAAAATTTTCTGTACGCTCCGCGCCAACCCGTGGTGGCGCTCCGCTTAGATAGTGTCAAAAGCGCCCCTACAGACCATGCTCGACCCCCCTGACCAATACCCCTAGCTCCCCCACTGTTAAAACACCCACATAACTGTCATATTAAACTATTCAAAGTCATTCATTAATGTTGGATGACAGGTGGTGGCTACAGAAATCTATGATATTTACAAATAGAGAAAGTTTATTTTTTAATAACATTCAATAAATCCGCTTATAATACATACGAACAATATTTAAGGCAGATGGATTGGTTGGTGTTCAGTGGCTGGTTCTTTGGTGGGGAGTAGATGAAGTTTGGGGCTTGTGAACTTGGGACAAACAGCAAATTCTATATCATAGAGAAAAACTGAGAATAGATTTATAAAGCATTTCATATAACACAAAAATTTAAAGCTCTCACAAAAAGTATGTATTTCAAACTAGTTTAAATCATAATAAAGTCCTACAATATTTATTAATTGTAGGTAGATGGTGGGTGGATGATGGATGGTGAATAGTTGATCATGGGTGTTAATTGGTTGGTGATGGGGGGAGGGGGGGGGGTGATTGATGATAGTTGCCTTACAAATTACAATATAGGAAAAATGAAGCATGAAAGAACACTCATTTTAAACCGCTTGCAAAAGATATATGGTGGTTTGTTGGTTGGTGGGTCGGGATGGTTGCAGATCGACTTGTTCTTTTTTTGGTGAATGGTGGAAGTTGTTGGTGTACGGTAAAAGTAGTTTTGGTTTGTTGTTGTTTAGGAGCAACTTGCAGACTTGGTGCTTGCTTGATGACCGGAGAATGTTGGGAAGTCAATACATCGTAATGGATGATGGTTGGCTAGAAAGCCTGCAATTATAGAAAATACAAAAGGATATTCAAACTACAAAGTATTAAAATGCTTATGGTATGTTGTAATCGTATGTTGATTATTTCTCTCAAGTTTTCTTTTTGATGAAATTCCCAGCCTTTTGGTAGGCCTATTATTGTGATGAGTGATAACATCATATCTGGTGATTGTAACATTCACTTTGACAACCCTAATCAGTACTGCCACGAAAATGTGGTATTATCCTCTTTCTACGCTTCATTGAACCCACACACAAGGTTGGTTTCATTACTAAGATCAATTCTGGGAATTTGTCACGTAACGTTGTCAATGATATTCATCTCAGCGACCATTACCCTATCAGCTTAAAGAATGTGATTTACCGAGTCAGTATGTTTAGGTACGTCTACATTGACATCTTGATAACGTCAATTCCTTGGATTTCTGAGGAACTTAATAAGAGCGCCTCTGAAATTGATCTCATTAATTTTAAATCTGGCTATCACTTACCATAATTCACACTCGACAATCATGAATCCCTATGAACAGTAAACGAATTAAATATTGCGACACAGAATCCTTGGTTTGAGGAAGAATATCAATCTACTGTAAGAGGCGTGCTCGTAGAAAAAAGCTGAGAAACTCAAAACTTTCACTAAGCAGCAAGAAAATCAGTTATTATTCCGCTCAACTACAACTTGGTAATGATGGTCAAAGGAAACTATTTGATGTTGATGAGGAGGCACTAGCTACTTCCTAACGCCAGTTCCGATAAAAAAAAAGTCTTGGTGTTTGGCTTGACAATTGTTTGAAGTTTGACAGTGGTTGTGTACCCTTCCCTAAGAATGCAAGGTTAAATAGCTCCGCAAAAGTTTATTTTTTATTTTATTTTTATTTAAACTTTATTTTAAGAGGGTAGCTCGTTTAGCAATAGCTAATCTTCCACGAGGCCCTCTAATAAGACATATAATAAGTTTCATATACAGTACAAGGAAATGCTGTCTCACAATTTTTTTCTTCATTTGCATTGCATGGTTACGTCTGCGTGAGAGAATTTTATATAAAATCGTCCTCATGGCCCATAAATGTCTACATGGCTCTGTGCCTATTTAATTCAGCAATTTTATCGTTAACTCCACTCTCTCCACAGCCATTATTCTCGAAACGAAACTTACTACGAGGTTCGGTGATCGTTCATTTGCCAACGTTGGCCCCATTATGGAACCCCCTCCCACTAGAACTCCATGCCATTCCTGCAATTGGTTCTATTAAAAGACGTCTAGAACATTTTCTCTTTAATAATTACGATGAAACTTCTTTAAGTTAGACATCAACTAATGTAAATTTTCTATATATTTATTTATATTTTGGTTTCAGCGCAGCCTTGCACATCTTGCGTTGTCCGCTAAATATGACTGTACATAAACCCCTAATTCATTCACTTACAACATTCAAGAAAATCCGCCTAGAAAACTATGTAAGATCATTATAATACATGCAGGTGGGTTGGTTGTTAGTGGCTGGTTCTTTGGTGAACGATGGAAATTTCATGCCTTATCGAGATACAAAAAATAATAGAATGGCACTTTAAATTTGATGGAAATGCCTTTATTTATTTGGGGAACCCATAAAAATCATCCGTAACCGAAATTTGGGAATATTCAAGTTTGGTCCACATTTGAACTTTTGTAAGGCCTACAGCGGTTTACAACATTTTCGCACCGGGCGGCTTTGGCGGACTGTTGATTATCGCTTGTATCGAAACAGGCTATGGAGTGAATCGTTTTCAAATCACGTCATACCGATATGTTTTTGTAACGCATTATTGAGGTCAGGCAACATGTTGCAGAAGCAGAAGACCTATGAACAACGATACCTGTATACCCACAACTCAACAAAGCTTAAGTAACTTAGGCCCATGACTACCCAAACTGCACACTGCCAGCAGGCTATCCCTATCGTGAATCCACAGTAGCCTACGCTTAAGCGTCCCAATGGAAGTGCACAGAAGGCCACAACAAATGCAACACATGGCCTGATATGAATGTGACATTTCTTAACCTATAATTTATAAACGTTTATCGGTCCCATGGCCCCCATCACCCCGTCAATGAATTTAACCACAACACTTACCAACTGTATCCTACTAATCAAATTACCAGAATTGATATGTAAAGTAAAAGAAAAGTAAACCGCCGCTCGATGTACAACAACACAAGCAACTCTCGGTTTTTAGGCTTCTCTCCTGAGCAGGCCAAATCATGGTCTAGATCGCTATCTAAAAATGAAACCAAAAAATTATACAAAAATTGGTGGCGCTCTACTCCAATAGTTACGACGCTACAACCAGTGAATTAACTTGTTGATTCCACAAGGGAGTGATACAAATTAGAGCTGGATATCTCTGATCTTTTCTGGTTCACACTCAGTTAATTCCTGGACAAATTTAATTCACTTGCTCTACATTATGTATACCTATACGGTAACAGGATGTTGTTACTCTAGTTTCACGCATGTATAACAGGGGATGCATAAATAAACACAACACAACGCAAG
>KN891370.1:0-18851 GCA_000934455.1 Apostichopus parvimensis
AGTGTCCAAGCATCACCGAGACTTCTTTACATTCTGAAAATCGGGATGGCCTGCCAATGCCACTGTAGTATTTACATCATGATCAGCTGTCATACACTGTGCATGTGTAATATATCTGTTATCATAGCGCGTGACATCTATTTGTACATTAACAAACAGTATTGCGTTAGACGACGGCTGTGACAGACATTCTTGGTTGTGCCCTCGGCTTGTGTTAACGTAGCGTGATTTTTCTTCACTGGCTTTGCACAGAAAACCCCGTTAGCCATAGGAGATCACAGTTACCCAAACAAGCCTAACGGTAAGTTATAGTTTGTATTGGTTTTTCAATTTAGTCTGTACTAAAAGTAACTTGTGGTAAGTGACTAGCCCTGTAGCCTAGTACAAGTACCCAGTGTGTATAATCGTGTAACAAGTAATAATAAAGTTACTAGACTAATTCGGAACATGTACTGGTAGTGTTTCTCAGTCTAAGCTAGGCCTATTACCATCTGGGCTTACCTTGTTCAAAGTTCAAAACAATTGTCGACGCGGATGACTATGATAGGACATATTGAAGGATTCGATGATTCAAAGGAAGATTTTGGTAGTTATCTTGAGTGATTCAATCATCAGCTTCTAATTAGAAGAATAGCTAGTGTGTTTTTATCGGCCATCCGATTACAAATCACTTCGGATCAAAGCCAGTTGTGATTGCAGAATGGTTTAAATCCCACAAATGGAACCAGAGATAGAATGAGCCTCTTAGAGATTATGTATATTGCTTTGAAAGAACTCACTAAATGTTATGCATTTGGAACTTAAGTGGACGATGCACTACGTGACCAGTTTGTGTGCGCGTTATGTTATAAAAACATAAACAAATTGCTTAGTGTGCAGACTTTTTGGCTTGATTGGACAGAAATTTTCAGTGTGCGCCAAATGGAAAGAACCGGTCTTCAAGATGTTCTTGAGCAACACAAGATGGATTTTCCACACAAGTGTTACTGTATGTGAGAGGTTATATCGGCATTCAAGCGAGAACCACCCTTCCTAAGGACAATCAACCCGTCTACTGCAAGGCCTGTCCAGTACCTTATGGTTTGAAGGAAGAGTACTGTTGTTTCGAAAGAGTTGGATAGCCCGGAATCTGAGAAGATAACCCTCAAAGTGGAGCACAGTGACTGGGCAAGTCCCATCGTTGTGGTTCCAAGAGCAGATGAATCTGTGGGGTTATGCGGTGACTATGAGGCGTCTGTAAACCAACATATCCAATGACAAACTTACCCATTACCAATTAATGTTGAAGACTTCTTATTATATGTCTTGGTTTACTCATGACATTGAAATCTTTGCAAATGTTTTCATGCATTTGACCTCAAGGCAGCAGCTTGTATGGTTTGCATCCTCAAAAGGATGTAACTGTTAAAGACTACAGCTTTATGTTTTATTGAACTGTTTCTCACAAGTATGTATGCATTTCTACCTGATTCAAATGCCCTTGATACCTACATACATGTGTTAAATGTCTTTCTGATATTTTTGGAGTTTTCTTGCAGTACAATTCTGTTAGGCTGGAAGCATATATATACTGTAAATCTTAAGTATTTTTAAGCCTAGTCAGCATAAATAAAGATAGAGCCAACTATCCTAGAGGCTACTTAGTACTAGCATGAGCCAAACTTGAGCAAATTAAATGATCGGGTACCGACGACGTTGTTTCTCTTTGCCAGCAAATTAAAGGAATTTTCTGGTGAGAAACAATGCGAAACTTAGACGTTCAGGAAAATATTCCACATTCCTAGTCAAACAATTCCATCTTGCCCCTAACTTGAAATATGGTTAATTGAATGTAACTTATTTTGACTGGCTAAACATTCAACTACTCTAGGCAGTTGGATCACAGTATGGGGATCAGTGCTACCATCTGGGCAAATGTTCTTCAAAAAACATAACTAATTAGGCTGTTCAAATCTTCTTGTATATTTATCGTTTGAAACCTGATATATTTGGAAAGGTTGCTTTAAAAGTGTTAAAGTTCTTGGTACTTAGAATTTTGTCAAAATGTATCACTTTTGTAGAAATATTCTCTTCCTCTGTGGATAACTGATCGACAAATTATAAAGAAAAGAAAAACATTTGCAACTAAGTATTATATTTCTAACATATATACCTGATGAACATTACCAGAACGTTACAACACATTTGATCAATTAATTCATAAAGTTTGTGTTCATCGTCTCTCAGTTTATGGGAAGGAACAGAACATAATAAAGATTCAGTGCAACATTTTCAGAAATTTGTTAACATTAAGCCTTAGTCAAGACAAAGTTACACTAATAATGTAACCAGCCCTGAGTTGAAAAGTTTTCCTTTGAACTGTTAATTAAAACATAAAACCTATTTGCTAGTTGACTGTAGAAAATGTACAAATTTGGGTGACCATTTTGTAGTTTTATTTATTGTTTAGTGTGTGTTCATATTAATTGGAAGGCACACAGTAGCCCAGCTCATTTACCACTGCCCACGGTAAACCCTGTATAGTCACGGTTGATTTCACAAAATGAATAAAGTAGCAGAGGTAACAAAATGTCAGTACAAGTCTGAAAAAGTGCATGTATCATGCAATTTTCAGTATCAAATGCAGTAATAAAGTATTGCCCATTTGTGGTGAAGGTTTCTATGGAGGTATCGTAAAAATCGCTGGGCAAATAAATCAAACCCGTTGACAGTAGCAATCATTTTGGGCAATGTTTCAGTGCCTTGAATATTTGATGATACACAGAGTTTATATCCAAATAAGAATATGAAATGAATTCTAAATCATTTCTTGGATTTATTTGATCAACTCACATATTACAACATTTATAGTTCTTTTCAGTAAAACCTTGACTTTTAAATAGTAAGTACAGGTTACATAAATTTGAGTTTTTTTTTTTCTCTTTCTTTCCTTCTTTACTTGACAGTTAATTTGCCATCCTTGTCCACCTTTTGACCAAACCAAGCAATGTTTCTTCTCAGGCTGTTAGGAACCCTCTCTCTAGTCGTGGCCATATCCACGTTAGCGTGTGGGCAGCATATGGTGGATCTCTATCGACCTCTCTATGAGAACCAGAGGGGACCTCTCCTTGTACCCAAATCGGGCAATGTCGGTCAAGAATGCGTCGACGGGTTCAATCATCTGTTGTTTTACAAGACGAAGACTGTCCTGAGTGGTGAGAATGCGCGGAGACCTCCCGTTCTTCTGATCATACTGCATTAACTGAGTAATTAAGATTAATTAAGATAATTAAGAAAGATTAAAGGTCTTCAGTATTCGCCTACAAAACTTGAAATTTATGAGGTTGTAGACTTTTCTAAAGGTTTTCAAACATTTCTAGATAGTCAGGAGTATTACTGTGCCTTTCACTCTCTGCTTTATCGATATATTTCCCTTCCTTTTCTCTTCAGTAAACTTCAAGTCACAGAAACAGATGACATTCCATGTTAGGAAGATTTCCCTTTAGACTAGAGTACATATTATATTCAGTCTCACTTAGGGTAACTTAGGTTTACTTAGAGCAGGCTTACCATAAGACCTTAATATAGACAACGTACTGAATCCTTGATCTCTCCTCTGCCTCTTAAAATGGCGTGCATCTAAAATAAGACATTAACACACTGGGTTTCCTCCTTCCCACCCAATTTCAAATCGTCAACTTTTCAAATCTTTGCTCCCATCGTCAGAAATGCAGTAAGATATATATATGTACAGTATAGCATGGTAGACCATTAATTTCAACTATGAAACATTGGCAACTCTTTTAGTCATAAGATGTCCCCCTCCCCCCACCCCCTCCCCTTTGCAAGGAGGGAAGACGCTTCCATTGTGACTATCAATGCTTATTAAATCTGGAACTTATAAAGTAGTTTTTATTGATATCATTTGTAAACTCTAGTACACATGGCGCAGGTGTAATTACAAAATGCATTATAAGTTACCATTATACTTTTGATAGAAACTTATACCATGAAATGTGAAGGGTTTGAGGGTATGTCTTATTAAGTCACTACTTTCAATGGTGGTTATTGATATAGCAGAATGTGTCATTACATTTTAGCAGCGTTGGTTGTGTACATTAGTGGCCAAAGTTTGTCTTTACAGGCCATAGCATACCCAACTATACATGTGTGACTATATGGTTGCTTATATACCAAAGCACATCATTGGCAGCCTATAGGCACGGTTACTAATACATGGCACTACTTTTGTCGCTATTTGGCGATCCCATCCAAAATACAGTAACCTTACCGAAATGAGCTTTGTTTGTTTTCCTTTTAACAGCACTGGATGCATTTGGGAAACTGGAACCTGGATTTCTGGTTGGAAATTGGGCTTGGTTAGGTCACTTCACTGAGTGTTCAAACCTGCAGGATTACCATTACTGTCTCCTGACCCTGGAGGTCAATGTCAGTAGCCTTGCTAAGGTCAGTAATGCATCATCGCTAGCAAACAACACAATTCACTGTAAATTTTAGGCTACAGGATAATGTAGGATATCTATGTGCCCGGTTTTGGTTGAACATTCGAATAAGTGATAATCATCTCATCAGATTATGATATCTTACCAATAGTCAACCAATAGATGTACAACATTCATGCAAACACGTGCATCGTTCAAATACTGAAAGAAAAAGGGAAAGAGATATATTTAACCAAGAAGCTTCTCACAAGCGCATATATAATCATGGGGTTTTTCCTGTCACTGACTTTAATCATGTTTTTATTTTTGTGGATTTCTTGTTATATACCCTCAGAGTGTTTTACTTGAAGATATCCCCATACAGTGGGGAGTGTGCGCTCCCAACAACTGCACCAAAGATGATGTACATAACAGCGTCTACACTCTACTCGGTAAGACAAAGCTATTTTGTTTCACTTTATCACTCCATCCATCAAGCTTGGGTAGTATGAACAAACAAATCAACGTGATCTCCATCCCAAAAAAGGTCACTTTTAGGGACGATTGCCGACTTGTTTTTATGCAGGATTGTCACCATGAACCATGTTATGGCTCTCTGATACATCCAATAGCATCTGTGCATTTATTCATCGAAAGAAATAAACCAATAAATCATGCAAGATCTGGTGAGATCTTGGGAAAGTTCCGCCTTTTTTTTTAGTAAGTCCTTCTCAATGGTTAATGGCATATTTACAGAAATACAATGTTGAAGTGTAACTGTAATGCATTATGGCCTTCAATTTACAAACTACTACTAAAATAAAGGTGGAGATCTGACACATATTGACATTTTGCAGAAATATCCTTTGACTCATTGCAAAGAATGTTGGACAACATGTTAAGTAATCAAGTGTCTTTGTTAATACGTTAAGAGAGTTTGTGTAGCATACGACTGTGCTGTGAGGATAGTCTTTATGTGCAGGAGTATATAACATAAATCGTACAATAAACAGACCAGGGAAGTGAATGAAACCAAATCCAGGTGCGTAGCCAAAGGGGGGGGGGGGGCGAAGGGGGCAGCTGTCCCCCCTTGAGCATATTACTTTGTATGTTTTTATGATATCGCTAGTAATTTCAAAAGAGAAAATGCTAAGATGCATTTTACAAGGCCTGGGAAGTGCCATTTTCAGCAATCTGGGAGGCATTTTCAGCCCAAATTTTCTAGTACGCTTTGCGCCAACTCATCGTGGTGCTACGCTTAGATAGTTTGCAATGCCGTATCTACGGCTCTGATAGTTTCGCCCCTCCCTTGGCAAATTCCTCGCTACGCGCCTGACCGAATCGGTCCATTGCTCACATTGTCGGACAAAGTAAGCATCAACATAAGCAGATAATACCCCTCCCCCCCCAAAAAAAAGATAACAACCATTACAAGAATATATCTTGTTTAACTTTTCAGATATGCAACCTTTGCGGAGTTAATCGAAACGTGCAAACAAATATAATACTTTCTATTGTGATCAGAGCTTGAAGTCGAATCTGCTTTAGCCTTTTCCCCTTTTGTATACGCTTTTTTTTTTTGGTTTCTATCTTTCATTACAATTTATTCTCACTGTTAATGGAAAAGTATTAAACCTATTGTTTACGGAGTTCTTTTGTTTCAATTTGATGTTCAATCTGATGTTAATAATTGAAAAGTCTCGGTTTAAGTCTCACCCTATTTGTATTTTACATCCTCTCTTTCCAGAGTACACTTCTTGAGTTTCAAAAGGGTTCAAATTCTTTATTACCGTCAATTTTGAATTGTAAACGTAATTGTAATTGAGGAATGCTTGAATGACTTCGTATCCAGTCGGCAGGGTTAGTTTCAGAATCAGACTGTTTCGATATGATGTGCTTTTTTGGTTTCCCAAAAGGTGACAACAATGGAGTCACTCTTAAACGACCCTGCAATATTGTGAGTCGGCGATGACTATAACACGGATTGCAAAGTCGGTAATTACCATTACGGCATACAAAAATGTTGTACTCAAAGCCGAAGCCAAAGTGAATTAATCGGGTCACACATCAGGAGTCTATGTATGCTAAGTTCTCAGTACCTTCAGGGAATCATTTCATACTGTAGTTTTGATTTGTTCTTTCTGGGGTTCCTTCCTGTGACAGATTTCCTTCATCTGGACTCCAGCGGTTTAAAACTCGTCAATGTGAGTGCCGCCGTTACCTGTGTGGACAAGCCTGTCGTCCCTTACTGTGCGGGATTCATCGCTTGCATGTAAGTGACTTCCCGTATAGAGCTTACTGTCAGTTTACGTTCTGCTTCATCTTGTGTAAGACTGTACTGACTTTGGGAGAACCCTTATTCACTGATAGCAGATTAATCGCTGTCATTACCGTAGTAGCGGATTATTAAACTCCCTAGTCTAGTTAGATCGGTATCTGAAATGTAACGATAGGTTCATGCATAGTGAATTCATCGATGATGTACGGGAGGTATACATATCACACACATCAAAGGTAATTGCTACAGTAACCATCCTGTCTGTGTCAAGCCATTACCTGATGACTGAGTAAACTGGAAAATCAACCAAGGAAAGAAGGATCATTTCACTCAGGGGAGGGGGGGGAATGGACTGATAATAATAACAATAAATAATAATTTTCCACTTTATATAGCGCTTTATACCAGCAATAAGTCTCAAAGCGCTTTACAGATGATATGTTACCCCTAGTCAATGATAACCTGTCCCAGAGACGATCCCTCCAGGCGCTACAGTTATATACTGCGCCCAATGACAAGTTACCTCACAGGTACCCATTTAACCCCTGGGTGGAGAGAGGCAATTGATATAAAGCATCTTGCCCAAGGACACAACGTAGTGAAGTAGGCAGGAGTTGAACCAGCAATCCTTGGATCACAAGTCCGACACCTTAGCCAATTGTCCACCACGCTCTCTATAATTGGCAAAAGTACATGAAATGTTTTTGAAATAGCAACGTTTTGACTTTCTTAATTTTCTGCTGAACCTTTGATGAATAACATTCCACAGTGAGGAAGATCATTTGCTGGACTTACCATCTCTTTCGATGATCCAGTAAAGAGTTTAATAAAAAATTGATATTTTAAAAAAATTCTTATTATGTGTGATTTATAATAGACTTGTAGTACAACTACAGCAGCCATGAGTACACATTCAAATCACACATCCCTTTGTATGAATCTGAGCATAAAATCAAGGCTGTACAAGCAACAACATATTGATATGGGTAATTTTTACCCAACAGCAGTGGAATATTTATTTCTTTAAGTGTGACAATGTCTCCTGATGGAACATCCCTTTAAGATTGAGTAAGCAAAAGTGACCTTTTCGTGTCTATGGGTGTCTCTCTATCGATATCTCAAATTTGATGACACAGCATCGTGAAATAGACAGCATATGTAATACAAAGGAGGCAACACTCTTATAAGGAAGTCAAAACACAGATAAAATCCCAACCGTTTGCTATGACTTGAATCGAGACGGAAATTACTGCTCGAACAAACGTTCCTAACAGCAGCAGTTCTGGAGAATAATTAATCACATTACCAAAAGAGAAAGTACTGAGTCTGAAGGAAATTGTGTATCCACTATTAACTGTCACAGATCGTCCTTTGTGCCCAGTTTGAGCGAGAGTGCAAAGCAAAAAAGGACTTTCACTGGCTAAAGTTAACTTCGAAACAATCATATCTTTAGCAAGCATCAAAATCTGTAGATACTCACTCTGTTCGACTAGCATTGATGTGAAAGTGTGATGTTGTCCTTCCTAAGTATCGATTGCTTGTCAACAGCGCTGTAAGACAGGGAGTCCGTGTATGTGTACCCGCTGTGCCTGGCTTGGATCCCAGTAAAAGGGACTGCATCTGCCTGGCCCTCCATTTGTGGGTGTGGCAATGGGGGTTCTAGAATTGTCTCCTTGCCCCACCCCCCACAAAAAAAAAGGAAAAATAAGCTAGATCATCCCAAAGGTACCTTCTTGAAACCATCCTGTACATGATGCCAACCATCTCAAAATCATTGGAACAGAGATGACAGATGTCTCATTGGGGGAGAGGGGGGGGGAAGGGGAGGGGTTTGTCAGAGAGGTTTGCAATTGTTTATCACACCGTGATACTCTCCTATCCTTTTTTTTCAAGTGAAGGTCCATGAGACGAGGGAATAATTAAAGAATTCCATTCGATCCTCATCATTTTATCACTCGTATGCTTCTCATGGCAGTAATAAAACAAAATTGAAAGGCGTATTGACTGCTTTCAATTGTTCATGAATTCTGCTTCACCATTTGATGAGAAACTTGGCCAAGGAAGCTTATAATGGATCTGCATTGTTAAGGAATTTAAGTATCAAAAAAGTTTTGTATGAAATTTTTATTCCTGTTGCTGTTACTTGTCATTCAGCCTCTGAAGAAGATCCTGCTAGGATCGAAACATCAGGCTCACTTACTTTTTACACGTTCTCTTACATAGGATCTTTAGTGGATAGGCAGTTTGCTAACAGTTTTGTTTTAGTGTGATGAAAAATTTTAATTTGAGAAATTCATTAGTGTCAATTATTAGAAGTTGGTATAAGGTTGAGAACACGGAAGGAAGAGGTTTGAAAATGCAGTGTATATCTTATCTGTTTGTGTGTTTGTGTGCGTGTGTAATTAATACATGAAATGGGGAATCAAGTTTGAAATTAAAGTCGTGTGAACTGTGAATACTTTTGTTTGGAATTCTTCCCCTATTTCCTTCCTTCTTCTTTTTCTGCTTATTTGTCTTTCTTGAAGAAATGAAAGGACTGCCCACACTTATTAACTAAAACCTTTTAAAAATCGGTAACAGAATTTGTTAATTTTGTGAATTATTCTCACAGATCAATATTTTGATAATAATGATATTACTTAATTACAATGTTGTGAAACGTGTTTTTTCACGGTCGATATTTCTGTTGCAGGGTGCTATGTGCAATCCTTGGCATTCTCATGATAGGGGGATCCATCATAGACGTCGTTGAGACGTGGTCTCACGAAAATGAACTTACACTTAGCGTCCAGTCCGGGGACATTGAGCCATTGTTGGCGAACTCTGACGATGGACATCAAGCAGTTAATGGCGGTCACAGGATTCAACCTCTCCACCAAATGGAAACGGGATGGAGACGGGTTCTCAGCAAAATTCTGTGTGAGTTTTGTGCCTTTGTTGCTATGGTGATACACACTTTCTCTGTTGGGTTGAATGCCAGAATTATAATCACTTTAATGATCACCATAGCAACCTCCATTGGATTTATGTTGAAATTGTCACATGCTAAAAGGATACACCATCTTTGCTTTTACAAACTACTGATTATTTGAAGGCCCTCCCCTTTAAGTTGAACTTCTCTATGTACCATCTTTTTTTAGCTCATACCAGCATGCTGGTGTGAGCTATTGTTACAGTGCGGCGTCTATCACTCTATCACTCTATCATTCTATCACTCTATCACTCTATCCGTCAACAATTGGTAAAACCGCTCCCACTCGCACAGTGTTTAATGGAATTTCATGAAACTTGGACACAAGGACCATTGGGTATAGGGCCATCAGAGATGGTCCGAAATTTAGGGTCAAAGGTCACCTGTGGGCCGTAATGGGCCATTTTGTGAAAATACGCAAAATGCTTCTTCTCCTACAGATTCGATGGTACAATGTTGAGGGTTTGTCACGATAGTACTATGGATGTGTTACCTTCAGGGTGTTCATGAATTTGAGATCAAAGATCAACTAGGGGTCTTTTGTGGCCCGGGCCGCGGCCCTATATTTTCAAATTGCTTCCGTTCGTACAGTGTATGACCAGTTATAATGAAACTTGGTCACAACGTTCCTCGGGATGAGGGTTACGAGGGGTGTTCGGAAAATTGAGGTCAAATGTCATTTAGGGGGTCATCGGGGTCATTCTTTGTAATATTTTCAAATATCTCAATCTCAAGATTTTGATGGATCACATTCAAAGTTGAACTGATGATTGTTGGATTGTGTATGAATAAGGTGATGCCTAATAATTTTTGGTCAAAAGTTAATTAATTACAATTAATCCCCATTGTTTAAAAAAATCTGAGCCTTCACCTTTTTACCAAAGCTCCTTTAATTTGTCTCCCAGTCTCTGCAGTGTTTGTTTACATTTGTGGTTAAGCTCTGCAGATGCTGTTAGTGGAATTAAAGCAGGATTGGGAGTTGTTATTAACTGTTTAAGTGTAAGCATGAGAGCCTTATAGCCAATCAGCACTTGCAGATTCTTATAAGTCTTTGAGCTTGAGGTATGTAGGCAGCCAGCCAAAATTTTGGGAAGGCGTGCTTGTGAAGTTATGTGGCCAGGATTCTGCTACAGAGGGGGGGGGGGGGGTTATCGCTGTTTTGAGCTAGGGGTATAAATTTGTCTTTGAACCTAAAATGTTTGGCCTCATGGGCCCAAAATTGGTGGAATCTGAAAAATGGCCTGAAATTTGGTGGGCTATAAAGTTTTGTGGGCCCTACATTTTTGAGCTCGAAAAGGTATGAGCTCTGCACCATTGGTGCTCTAGTTTTTCTTTGCAAGCTCAAAACAATGGGCTAACTGTGTCTTTTGGGTAATCTAGACCTAGATATTAAATGGATATTATACCTAGATATTAAAGGGATATTTGGATAATTAGATATTAAAGAGATATTTTGGGTAATCTAGACTTAGATAATAATTGGATATTTGGGAAATCTAGACCTAGATATCAATGGGATATTTGGGTAATACACTTAGAAGACTGATTGCCTGAAAAGGTAGAATACTTCTTGTAAGCATGTTATGGTAAGGTCCCTTTACAAGCATGTGATGGTAAGGTTCCTGTACAAGCATGTGATGGTTAGGTCCCTTTAAAAGCATGTGATGGTAAGGTCCCTTTACAAGCATGTGATGGTAAGGTCCCTTTACAAGCATGAGATGGTAAGGTCCCTTTACAAGCATGTGATAGCAAGGTCCCTGTACAAGCATGTGATGGTAAGGTCCCTTTACAAGGAGCACCATGTGAAGTTTGATATCTACATACAATGGTACTTTATATAGTAACAAACACAGTAACCATGGCTGGTATCTTGGCTGTTGTGTAGTAACTAGACCAAGTAGTGCAGCATCTTGCTATGCCACACCAGGTTTAACAATTTCCAAGATGTAGCCCTCCCATTTCGCTCGGTCTTAAAGTAATATGGCCCGCCAATTAACGTCACCTTTCTATCTCTCTTACAGCTGGCGTACGGCTAGTCTTCTTAGACTTTGCGCTGAATCGTAATTTGAGCAAGCTTATGAAGATTGGCAAAGCCAACGAACGGAACATCGACTGTTTGAATGGAATCCGTGTTCTCAGTATGTTCTGGGTGATACTCGGTCATATCTTCTTCTTTCCTATTACCTACGGTGGTCTGTGTAAGTTGTTTATAACCCAACGCTACTTTGTTTTGGAAATTAAGCAATGTTTACCAACCATGTAGCAGGGGAGTTTAACTAAGTAATGTGACCAGTCATCTAGGAATCTTAGGTCTGCTTATAAGAAATCAGTCAAAGGTCAACATTACGGGTACAATTTGCATATATTAATGACACATCCATAGCTTTATTCACTACTATTGCCCGACAACAACACAGTGGTATAGTCAAATCCGTTTCGTCCAGGAGACTTTTCATTGAGAATTTGGGACTGCAAAATATATGCTCTGCGGTCAATATTCACTTGTGAGTAATAGACAAATGCCAAGCCAGTGAGTATAAACTGTAGCTTAAAAATTACCCGTTTTTGTTATCTCTTCTTCTTCTCTTTCAGTTAACATTGGTGATGCTATGTTATGGACCAGGAATTTTGCCTTTCAAGTAGTCTTGAATGCCTACTTTTCTGTGGACTCATTTTTCTTCTTGAGGTAAAGGAATAATGCACATTTGTAACGAAAACTTCTATCGAATAATAAAAACTGTGAAGAGAGAACTCATGCCCTGAAATATTCCAGTCATCCAATGGAATATTCCAGTTAAGCCTCAGATTGTTCCAGTCTGGTCCTAGAAAGTTCCAGTCTGGTCCTGGAATGTTCCAGCCTTGTCCTGGAATGTTCCAGTCTTGCCCTGAAATTTTCCAGGCTTGTCCTCTGGAATGTACCAGTCTTGTCCTGGAAAATGTTCCAGTCTGGTCCTGGAATGTTCCAGCCTGGGGAATTTACCATTCTTGTCGTGGGAATTTACCATTCTTGTCCTGGGAATTTACCAGTCTGGACCT
The DNA here is from genome assembly GCA_000934455.1 of Apostichopus parvimensis. NCBI lineage: Eukaryota > Metazoa > Echinodermata > Holothuroidea > Aspidochirotida > Stichopodidae > Apostichopus > Apostichopus parvimensis. The sequence continues at coordinate 12,707 of KN891370.1, forward strand.
GGAATGTTCCAGTCTTGTCCTGGAAATGTACCAGTGTGGAATGTACCAGTCTTGCTTCGAAAAGTTCCAGTCTTGTCCTGGAATGGTCCAGTCTTGTCCTGAACTATAAGACCTTTATCATACCAGTTAAAGTTTGGCATAACGTCTCTTGTTATCTACTCATAATAATTGAAATTTAATTCATTGCCAGTTTTGATATGTAGTTATTAGCAAAAGTCAGCAAAGGTTATTCAAATTCTTTCAGAAACCTTTGACCTCGCAGAAACGAATTTCAAGTTTCAGTCGTCTCTTCTCGTCTGACCTTAGGTTTTCCGATTATTTCATTTCACATTTTGATTACAGCGGACTCTTGGTCTGTTATATAACCCTGCTGAAGCTGGATCAAAGACACGGAAAACTACCGTGGCACTGGTTCTATCTTCATCGATATATCAGGTGAGGAAGACAGAAGTATGAGAGTTTCCCTCCTGTCTGGGTGCGCGTGTGTGTGTCTGTATGTTCGATATATATAAGCTTTGTAAATATGCTTGCCTCAAATATTGAAAAGGCGGTTGTGGTAGATGGTCTGAAGACCTAAGCATAGAAGAATGTATGAATTTCATTCTCTGTATTAAAATTAAGAAGTTGATCATGGATTCCTTTGCCACCTCTGATATCAATTCTTGAGAGAATATTTGATTTGGAGTGATTTTGTAAGGCTCGATGTAACATTGTGAACCTTATAAACTGTTGATGTTTATCGTTGAGGGTCTACCCTGGGTTAATTTATTGAAATATTTGCGACTGTAATGGTAGTAGTTACAACCAGAAACAAGGAAACGAAAAGAAGAAGAAGAAGAAGAAGCAAGTTGCATTTGTGTGTGTGTGTTTGTGTGTATCTATGACTGTCTGTATGTTTGGATGCTTGCCTATGTGTAACTCCAAACTTTTAAAGATATTTGTTTTATTTCATATGACAAAAAACACACCAAACTTTGCAAATTTTCCAAAAACTCAAGAAGAGTGTAAACGTGGTTGGGTCTCTTATTTCTATGTAGATATGGCATATACATAATTTGTAAAACCAAAAATAAAAACCATTGGTGATGAAAAAGGTCACCAGTGGTTGAAATGCACACAAACTGTTACCATGTTACCTGTAGGAGGTAGTATGGATGCCACCATTTGATATACCACTGCTCATTAGTTTGTTTCCTCATTGTTGTAGAGTTCAAAGGTCACCTGAGGAGGAAGGGTGAAATTTTCTAAATTAAAAAAAAATAATTGTGAGTAATTTAACAAGTACATTGTTTATAACTGTTACAATTGGTATGTGCTCTCCAACATGGTTGACAGTGTTTGGGTGGATTATAAAGTAGCTCACCTACGCATTTAAACAAAATGACATCTGTATATCAAACGGGTAAAGGACCCGTCATGCAGCCTAGCATTCTGATTCAACTCTAACCAATGACAAAAGACAAAAGATTGAAAGAAATATAAAATAATTTTAAAAGTTTTATAAATGTTTAAAGAAAAATTGGAATAGATTTTAAAACTGTTTTTTTTTTAAATTTCTTTTAACTACTTCTGTTTGATTTGACTTTTTCACAGGTTGACTCCAGTCATGCTTACCACTATCCTGATTTGGATGTACATCGCCCCTTATACCCTATGGGGTCCCAAAGCGGCCCTGATGGCTGAAAGACCGTTTTGTCCTCAATACTGGTGGGCCAATGTGTTCTACATTCAGAACTTTTACCCAGCTCACTTTGGACATGCGGTAAGCCGTTAAATAGATTCCATTTTGTCCCTTAGATTGTTCTTTTTAAGTCCCAGGAGAACCTGTGTCACCTCCCCCTGTGTCACCTCCCCCTGTGTCACCTCCCCCTGTGTCACCTACCCCTGTGTCACCTACCCCTGTGTCACCTACCCCTGTGTCTCAGGGCTCTCTTTAAAAATGGCAGCATAGACTTGTACTATTCTGTGCTTATTGTATGCACTCCATACAGATTTTAGAAGCTATTATGGGTTGGGTGGGGCTTCTTTTTTCCTTTGGTTTTTGATTGATAATAGTTTGCTGCAACAGTGACAGCCCTTGGTTAGTCTTTGAGGCTGCAGTATGCTGGATATTGGTATACAGAAGTGGTGTCATTAGTTTACCAAATATGAAGAATATTTTGTGTTATGTCATATTCAGTTATGAGTTTCGTTCTATGATATTGGCAACACTCCCTGGGTAGATTTGAAGAGGGGGGGGGGGGAATGCTGTTCTGAAATAATTAGACATGTACTGTGATTCACTTTTTGGAGTAGGGGAAGGTTTAGCCCGTCAAAGTAGGTGACATTGAATCAATCATGTCTAGATTTAGAGACTATCTTATCGAGAAGGGGGTTTCCAATTAACTGTGTGAACAAAGAGAAGTGTTTCATAGTCTGTCAGTGATATATATCCCAACACCAGCTGTGGATTGAAGGGGACTACAGAGTGAAGCAAACAGAGGGCTCCTTTTGCTCAGTTAAAGGCATCTTGAAACTTTGAAGAAAAAAATATGAATTCCATGAAAAAAAAAAACCCTTCCCCCCTTGTACAAAAATGCTGGAAAGTTTGTTGAGAGATTTGAAATTTTCCCACCATTTTACTATCAATGTTATGAATTCTTGTTCTTGCTCTTGTTGACAGTGTATTGGGTGGACCTGGTATTTGGCTAACGACATGCAGTTCTTTCTGATAAGTCCACTCATCATTTTTGCACTGTACAGGTAAAATATGATATAATACTCATACTTAACATTCATGATACAGTCGGAAGATATATCGCTATGCTTATCAATTGGAATATTTTTTAAAATGGGGAATAAAACAGTTCCTCTCGGTTGTGCCTTGAGTAAAACAGAGGATTGTATCGGACTATTTAAATGCTGTAGGTTTACTCGCTAATACAGTGAAACCGATAACCGTAAAAATGCAGAGTGTACACAAGGTCGCTATGGTAACAGATGGGCTCATGCTCATCAAGAATACAAGTTTAACAGTCGTGGGATTGTAGACTTACCTTTAGGTAATTGATTTAACCTCCAGATAGGAATTCTCATAACAAAACACAAAGAAATGAGAAAGAAATAAAAGTAGACCGGCTTTTGAATCATAGACCATGTACAGGTTTATATCAGTTTGTATGTAAGTTCTCAGTAATATTTCACTGGCAAGTCTTATAATACCAAGCAATTCAAGGTGGAAGAGAAATACCTGATCATAAAAATGTGATTGTCTAAAGGCACCTGTCTTTGATTGTCTAAAGGCACCTGTCTGTGATTTGTCTAAAGGCACCTGTCTTTGATTGTCTAAAGGCACCTGTCTGTGATTGTCTAAAGGCACCTGTCTTTGATTTCTGTGATTGTCTAAAGGCACCTGTCTGTGATTGTCTAAAGGAATATGTCTGTGATTGTATAAAGGAACCTGTCAAAACTGAAAGAGATTGTTAAGGCTGTCACGATACGCATGCATCACCTTTGTGTGTTTTTATAAATGGAAGCTGAATATGGCTCAACACAATCTTTGTAGTTCATCTAAGTCTGTTATATTTTTTTCTTTAGAGCACCGTTAGTCGGGTTTGGCCTGATTGGTTCACTCCTCGCGACGAGCTTCTCTGTCACGGGCGTAATCACTGCTACCTACAACTTGCCTGCCTCACCGACAGCCAATATTGAGTAAGTTTTCCCAGATCGGCTCTTTCAGAGACAAAAGAGCCAGCATCGTTTGTTGGATTTTAGCGCTGATGTGTTTGCAAAGATATGCTTCCAATTGTCAATAAATTGTGTACAAGGTCACACACACTCACCCTTTGCCACTTCTCATATGGTGATCAAGGGTAGCTCATTAAAAATATAATTGTTGGTCAAAACAGAGGTCTCGATGTGACATTTGATCAATTCCCATTTTGTGTCTTTCTCTTAGAACTCCTTCAGCCGATGCGCCAGACATTGGTAATTTATTGTACCAGAAGCCGTACGTTCGAATACCTCCTTACTTAGTGGGAATGATTCTCGGATACGCCTTATATAGATTGAAAGATCGGCAATTCATCATAAATCGGGTAAGACATCATATTTCTACATATATTTGTATTTCAACTCTTCATCTAGATAATTTCTGCAATCTGTCCCAGAGTTTGTATTTCTATATTTTCTTGTTGTTGTTGTTGTCATATTTTCACAGTACTTCTGCAGTATTTTTATATTTCAATTGTACATAATTAAGTGTTTTAATTTTATTATTGCACATCTGTACTCATAATTGTGTTGAAAGAGGTTTTGAAATGGCAGGGTGGATTGTGTAAGGTTTGTCAAGGGTTGACATCATACAAGTTCTCTCTGTATAAGTGAGTCATTCCTTTCCATGAAATCCAAAAAAAAGTGACCGTTTGCACTCAGGGAAGCCAGGATTTCTCTTCATCAGGCTGTCAGGTCCATCAGGCTATTAGGTTCATCAGGCTGTTAATAGGTTCATCAGGCTGTCAGGTTCATCAGGCTGTTAGGTTCATCAGGCTCCATCAGGCTATTAGGTTCATCAGGCTGTTAATAGGTTCATCAGGCTGTCAGGTTCATCAGGCTGTTAGGTTCATCAGGCTGTTAGGTGCATTATTCTTATCTTTGCCGCTTCCATTCAGTCTGATGAGTCCTACTTTAAAACCTGGTTCTAGAGTTTAACAACACTAGAGTTTAACAACCATCAGTGTTTATCATATAACCCTCCCTCTCTCTGCCTGTCTGTTCCATTCATTGTACAATGGTACAATTAGGTCATCTGGCCAACCATCCATTTTGAATGTGTCCTTAGGCTTAGTTAGTGTATTTTCATTTCACATTTCACTGTCTCTCTCTCAATATCTGTCTGTTCCATTCATTGTACAATGGTACAATTAAGTCATGTGGCCAACCATCCATTTTGAATGTGTCCTTCTTAATCTTAGGCTTTGTTACTGTATTTTCATTTCACATTTCTCTCTCCATCTCTCTCAATTTCTGTTTGTTCCATTCATTGCTCAATGGTAAAATTAAGCCATCTGGCCAACCATCCATTTTGAATGTGTCCTTCTTAGGGCTAAGTCAGTGTATATTCATTTCAGTTCACCTCTGAAGAAGATTCCTGTTAGGATAAAAATGTCAGGCTCTCTACATTTAAACCTACACAGGCTTTTCTTCAGTGGATTTATATGTTTGTTTAACAGTTTCATCTCTTTGATTTATCATAACAAAATCAGGGAGTTACAAAATAGTAATTAAAAAATCAAGAGCGAAGCTGAAGTGAGAGGTTAAAAACACCTTTGTCATGTCGGTATGAATAAATAAGACAGTTATCTTCCAATAGTCTTACAAACTTCTTAGGCCAGTAATCTGAACTCTAACTGAATATAATCTCTGCAGTGACAAGAAGAAACGATCACATCACATGGTTTTATTTGCTTTGTCATATTTTCTTGGTCTCCATGTAGGCATTGTTAGCCCTGGGATGGTTCGTTGCTACTGCCATAGCGTTGCTGACCCTGTTTGGTCTCTACGGCAACAGCGACAGTCATCCACTCGGAAAAGCAGGCAACATAGTGTACGAGATGTTTAGTCGTTTTGCATGGGGAGTGTTCCTCGCCTGGGTCGTGGTGGCCTGTAAATTTGGCAAAGCAGGTAAAGATGGCAGAAGAAACACAAGGTTCCTTCTTTTTTCTCTGGTCATATCCTATTTTCTTGCAATTAGTTAGTTGGAAGCTGCATTCTCCTACTGGTAGAATCATGACTGAACATGCACTCCCTTGCTTACTAGTTGCTTTTGTTGTATAGCCGTGTTTTAATCACCACTGGTACAAAGCGACCCTCGGGTCACGTTCAACAGGGTCCAATGGGGGTGGAGCTGTCATTAACAGAACTATGAATATGAATTGACTCCTCTAATGTCTCTTGTGTGTCTAATTGATCAGCAACTAAAAACAAGCTGGAAACAAGTGTTCCTCCAGTGTTAAAATCATTCAGTACAATTGAGTTGAGTTGATTCATTACTTGATTCACTACTTGACTAATTAGTTGATTCATTACTTGATTGACTACTTGACTAATTTAGTTGATTCATTACTTGATTCAAGACTTGACTTATTGAGTTGATTCATTACTTTAT